>JASAND010011457.1:0-53110 GCA_030248195.1 Trissonchulus latispiculum
ACATTACAACGCAGACAACACAATGATCCAGGGCGAGGTACGCCCTGGTGTTCTCTAACTCAACTTGGTGTGAAACTGAGATGCTGCCGTCTATATTTATGTCTGTGTATTTTTTGCTTCAGAAACCTGAGCAGGCTAATGAAGCAGCTGATACAGATCTTTCAAAATTACTGAAGACTGCCACATCTAGATCAAACAGAGAACAGCAGGCTGGTTGGTTTAGTTTTACTGTGAAAGTGTTTTACGTTTAGCAAAACATTGGGATTAATCCATGAGGAAAGACTGATTCTAGTCGAAGATGTACTCTTTTTCCTATGACGTGCTTTTCATGAAATTTGCTTTTTCCTTGATGTTTAGGCCTGGAAAATGCGACAGCGAGCACTGTGGAGTATTTGCCTGGGATGCTGCAGGTTCATAGTCCTCCAGGGCTGTTGCCATTGTTTCCCAGCTGGGCAATTCTTTGCCTGGGCTCTTCCAGCATTTATTCGCATGCCCATGGTAGGCAGGCACCATAACTGCATTGTTTTCTGTGTATTCCTAACGTGTGCAGCTTAAGAAAACACTACCTGCAAGTTACTTTTTATTAGTTTGCACCGTGTTATAATTTGCTTTTGTAATTATGATTATGATTGCATATATTGGCATAAAAGTACGTATTAGCCAGAAGCGATACAGCTGTTGCGTGTTACAAGGACGTAATGCTATTTCGTTATCTTTCTTTCTTTCGACATGCACTCCTAGAAAATACGAATCTCTATCTTTGCTTTTAGGACTTCGAGAGCAGCCCAACTTTTCTCATGGCTCTGGCTATCTACTACCTTGGGATGTGAGTATTCGAGTCAATCCTGAACGCTGGCTTCACCAGATGGATTTGATTCAGCAAAAGCGACCCGGACCGCCAAAAAGACCACCCAGAAACCCCCGGAAAAGTATATACACATTTAGTGATTGTTACAGTTTTATCTGCTTACTTACGAGATAAGATTTTGAAGGTTTTCTAATGCTTGCGTGCTTGCTTTTGCTGTGGTTATTTCTTAGGTCTGTCCTATTATTAATCTGAATTGTTCACTTAACATGCAGATTTCATAGTCACAGTCGCGAGTAGACGCACGTTGACGACGTCAACGCGCCCATTTGTAGCACACCAGTTTACGCGCATCGACGCACTTCGACGCGCCTTGATGCGCGCTAATTTATACTGACGTTTGTCGACACACATCAACTCGCGTACACCTGCGTTCTCGAGATTATGAAGGCACCGTTACACCGACACATTGAAACTTTATTTCAACTTATTCCATTGATTATCATGTACATAAACATAAGTAATGTGTTTTCTTCATGTGCCTGCACTGGTTTAGGCGATCATACTGTTTCCGTGAAATTGTTTATTGGCTTTGAATACGAGTGTCCCAGAGGTCATCGTTTCATGCTGCAGACACCATCAAAAATGTTGAAGCATGCTGGACCTGGAGGACCAAAGGTTCGTATTTATTGCATAGAATATTATTTATAATTTTAAAAGACAGCGCCTACCTATTTAAGGGGGGGGTCGCTTTGGGTCAAAATCGATAGTCAGTCACGGATTTCGCTCATTTTCACACACAATATAGATACATGTTCTCAACTAATATGGCACATTAATTCTGTGGATTGGCTAGTGTTTTTATACTAAAACGACTCCTGGAATCCATCCAGTCGTTCATAATTATGAACTGAGCCTTTTTCAGTTAACTGTGCCGTCAAACTTTAACTTGCTCTAACTTTCAGATACTGCATTCCAGACACATAGTTCTATTAAAAAAGTTGTTCCGCTCATCAGTAGCTATCGAATGACACCCAATTTGTCTATATTTTAAAATTCAAAAAATTGACTGACCTGTAAGAGATCAAAGAAGCTGACACGACAGAAAAGTTTTACCTTGAAGCATTCGCATTTACCATAATGTCTGGCAGGCATTGAGAATTTTATGTGCCAACTTTGGTGACTTGCGATTGGGTAACGAGTGAGAAATTATTAAATGAACGTGAAAATTGTGCAAAATAATGATTTTTGCCAAAATTCGCACATTTTGTGGCAAGTTTTTTGAGAGTAAATGATAGGAATTTGTTATTACTGTCGTAAGAATAACTACTTACTATTTGCAACTATCTGTAAGCGATTTCTGTAGCTTTTACCGATCGGGCAGGAGGCGCGAAAATATTTTACTGGTCCTGTTTTTCGTGGTAAAAAAGCACCAATTTTCCAAAATTTTTACTTTGAAAAATCGGCAAACATCCTCCACTCAACAGAATTGTACCAGAAGAGTTATTTGCACTCTCTGATATGTCTTTAACATGTACAACAAAGTTGTGGCGCTGTTCATACAGCGAAAAAATTTTCTGCCACAAACTTTTTAGCTTAACTTTATCAGTTTCCTATGTTTAGCACCAGGGTTTTTTTTGGTTTTCGGATTTGCGTCAACCTTGCGTCCCGCTAAATCTAAGTTGCGTCCCGTTAAGAAATTTTGCGTCCAGGCAGAAATCTTGTTTTAGCGTGTTTTTTAGTGCAAAAATTGTTTTATTTATAAAAATTTCGATAATTTCTTTAGTGCAAAGCTATTTAGACTATTTAGAAAGCTGATGCTGCTTAACGGTAATGCACGATTACAGGATTACCTACCAAGAATATAGATGCGTCCAACATACACGACGGGGGGTCTGGGGGGCGGAGCCCCCCAGAAGTTGAAGAATTTTTTTGAAATTACAGAATAATCCGTAATGGAAATGTTTAAAAAGATTTTATTTGGCGTCTGTTGCAGAACTTAGTAATTTTCGATATATATATATATATTATTGACACACATTATTCCGATATTTTAATGTTAGTTAAACTAATTAAAGTATTAAAAATTTATGAAATATTTAGGAATATCATTGAGAACAAAGGTAGCAAACATTAAAACATACATTCGGTTTCGCAAACTTTGATAACTGGTTATCCTTAATAGCAGGATAATTGCAAATGAGCACCAGGGGGTCTGGGGGGCGGAGCCCCCCAGAAGTTGGAGATTTTTCGAAATTACGGATTAAATCCGTTGTGGAAATGTTTAAAAAGATTATTTGGCAACTGTTACATGAACGTGAACGTGACGTGAAATTCATGAGTTCGAAAAGATCTGATATATATGGATGCAGGTGGACAACAACTTAACAAATAACATTGAGTAACATTGAGACATGACCTTGCACCTTGGCATTCCATGACAAAGTGGGAAATACCGGGGGTCTTGGGGCGGAGCCCCCAGGACCCGAAGAAATTTTTGGAAAAAACGGAAAAATTGGTACTGGAAACATTTAAAGTTTTTACTCTTACAAAAGCGAATTTTCTCCCGAAATAATGTTGCGTCTAGCTTGCGTCCCGCTAAAATTTCATTGCGTCCAGATAAGAAACTTTGCGTCCAGACGCACATCTGGACGCAAAAAAAACCCTGTTTAGCACGGACCCATAGGGACTCCAAAATATGTGAAAAGAGCAAAATCGGTGATGGTCGAACAATCGGCAAGAAACGAGCCCCCCCCCTTAATTTGGAATTTAATTTATTCAATTCAATTAAATCTAATGCAATTTTATTTGTTTGGCCTGTTTGACTGTCTCCTGTTTATGAACTTTTTCACTATTCTGCTTTTAATTAGTTTCCGTTGTAGTGGCTGTCCTGTCTGTTTAGGTTTAGATTTCGGTTATTTGCGTTCCTTCGTATTTTTCCTATTTTTCGAGACATTCCTTTTTATTTCTGTTTCATTCAAAATTACGTTTATTTCCTTTTTTCTGCTTGACTTGCAAAAACTTTAAGTTTACTAGACTTTTAACTTCAAAACTATAACGCTGTTCTTCAAAAATTTCTGGCTTACCGGAGCATTCAGTGCCCTGAAGTTTTATTTCAATAATATTCTCTACTGTGGACGTAACCAACTTGTTCCTTCGTATTGTTAGCTGTTTCGGTCTTATAAATTTTTTAGGACAGTGGCAGCATATTAGCCAAATCAGATATGCCATTGTGGTATCCATGCTCATGCAGGTATGTAGTTATTTTTTGAAGCCGTTTTTTTGTAGATCCTGTGGATTTTTCTTTATGTCCATGTATGTTATACGTATGTACAAAATAATAATAATTTTACATTTGAATGAATTCTATTTAGGACCTCCAAACCTCCTCTACCGGGTCAGTTGATGCGTCTCCACTTGGTGACACCCAAGGCTCCGATTTGGGTCAATCTGAGTCCTCGAGTTCAGCCATCCCCCCACCATGCGGCCGTCTTTCATACCGGGATATCCGCTCCACTAAAAATCGGTCCTGCGGAGTACTGGATTCTTCGTTTGCCATTCATCTATATGGGAGATGGCGGCCCCTTTTATCCTCCCAAGGAAGGAACTGGACCCTACGGTCGTTTCTTGAAGAATGCTATTGGGGTTGAGCCGTCCATTGAATGAATTTTTGCTGATAGATAGATAGCTGTGACATAACACAAAGGAAGCAATTGTTTGACCACTGGGTTGGGATTGTTTAGAAGACCCAATGTGCGGATCCTGGATAGCATAATCTCAAGCTATATTCCCTTTCCCATCAGATAGATTTTGCCCAGGTTTATCTATCAAATCAATCTTTTCAGTCGCGATAAGGCAGAAGAGGGCTTACTTAATTCAATTGGTCACAGGACTGGTTTGTGAAGGAACAGGGGACTATTTTAGCTCTTGCAGAATGAGTTGTATAATGAATACTTATTCATAGTTTTCTTTATGTTACTGTTTTGGATCTGTTCGTTGTTGTGAGCTCTAATTAAATAAAAAGCAGCTATTTCCTTCTATTACTAAGTTAACGCCGGTTCATGCTCCAATGGAGCAACAGAGGAACGGACGAACGGAGAAGCAGAAGAACACAGGAAACAGTTCAAAAAGCAGTGCGTACTGGGTCATGCTTGCTTTGGCAGTGAATGGAGCAACGGAGAAGCGGACCATAAACAACGGAGAAATGGAAAAATGCCAAGTTTTCTCACACTTCGAGAAATCCATGTTCAAAATTGTTTTCCTTTTATCGCATGTCTAAGTCCAATGAAAGAACAAACGAAACTAAGATTGTCACTACAGCACCTCCGACCCGAAAAATTCAAGTTGAACAAGTTGAAAACAAGTTGAACTGAGACAATCTGGTTGTAACAAGCACATTCTATGCCTAACCCATTTTTGCTCGAATTTTAAAATTTGAGATAGCTTTGATAAAATGGCTCCAGATCATTTAGTTTGACCATTTTCCACCCTAAAAACAACAACATTTTGACAGTTTCATGTTTAGTTCCTCGATATCTAACTTCCAATTTTGGGGACTGGGCTCGATTGCTCGAATGGGTACGGGATTTTCTAAGGTGGAAGTCCTAATATTCCGCAGTTGTACATTCTTTGACCAATGCTTCCAAACGTTTTTAATTTAAAAGTAACGTTTTTAAGACATCCAAACAGTTTCGATGTTTGCTATTTATCACTTGCTTGACAAAAGTACTCCTTGAAAGCTGTCTTGACCAATCTGCAGCTTATTTTGGCATTTTTCTCAATTGCAGCTTATGCATATAGAGTATATTCGCATCCAGACTGTAATATACGGCCATTATCATTGCATGCAAGTTTAGATGACACCATTCTTAGCAGACATAAGTACATAACGGAATCCGGACGACGGTGTAACACAATCTAGTTTGGTAACTAATTAGCTACGCCATTGTAAGTAGCAAGCACGGAACAAGCAACATATACTCACTCAGTATAGAGTAAAATTCAATGGGTGTCGATAAAATTCAAGAGTTTGTGGCAGCAGCGGCCTGGATGGCAATGAGAATAAAATCAATTCAAAATGAACAGCTCATATTAGTAAACAATAAAATTAATCTAAAAATTGAAACCACAAACCAAACAAACAGGTCTGAGTAAAAAAGTGCTTGTTCCCATAACGAGAACAGTGGGCAAAAACGGTTAAAAATGATGTAAAATTAGCGTTGAACTCCAAGAATTGAGTTCTTTCAAAATTTGCTACAAATACCCGAACCGGCGCCAGTAGAAGGTCGCTGTTTGGCCGGTCTTTCGACCAGCTCTGATTTTGCTCATGTTTATATATACGTGTTTTGTACTTCCAGTGTGTGCGCGAAATAAGAAGTGTTTTTCCGTAATATTGTAAAATCTCATAATTCTATAAGCCCTTCAGAGCAGACTTCGACATATGTTAAACCGTCTATCAGTCAAAATCATATTAAAGTCTGACACAAAAATGTGTGTACAAAATCTGTAAGGCCTCCAGTAAACTACATATCCCATAAAACCGTATACTTCCGGAATCCTTGCGGCGAGACGAACATTTCTATAAAATTTAAAATTTTCTAAAATTTCTAAAATTTTAAAATATCGGTTTTTCGGGGAATTTTTTCGGACCGTTCAAACTATTCAACTCATTCTTTTAGAAACATTTCCCAACCGAGGATGCATCGACTGACACAAGAACGAAAAATTCGGTTGAGAAATAAGCATTTTATTCCAAAAATTCGTTTTTCCATTTTCTTTGAAGTTTGCCGCTTTTTGACTGGTTATTACTCGCGACTCTCTCAACGGAAAGTTTTTTCGATTAGATTTTCACGACCGCCTACGCGTCCGCTTTCACCTGATATGTGTGGTATTTCATATTTTGAAAGTTACCACTTTTTGACCAAAAATTTCGGCAAAGCAAATTCAGCAAAATTGAGTAAAAATAACATAATCCTAAAGTTCAAGCTGAGCTGAATCCAACGATATAAAGGTTTTGTTGTTACGACTTATCTGTGGGTTTTATTTGCTCAAAAAGTGCGCAATGATACTATTTCCTGAAATGTCCAAAAAATTTTGGGCTTGTGCGCACTTTTTTCTAGAGACAGAAAAAGGAAGTACTAAGATGATTCGAAGAAGAAGCTGATAAAATTTGCTCGTGGTTCGCAATTATACAAAAATTTCTTACTTTTTCTTGGAGGCGCTCCCAGAACACGCATTTACCTGCTACCACATCTTTAAGTTGAAAGCAAACATTAACATGACATAAGCTAACGTGGCTATGGTACGCAACTCATTGCAAATTAATATTTGTTAAGCAAATACACGTACACATCTGCTGCCCAGGGACTGTCATTGGAAATATACACAGAGTACCGATCAACAGTTAGAGTTACCGTAGTGGGCTGTTTGATATTCTTAAGAATTTTGCAGCTTCTAGAGGATACGGTTCCCAGACTCTCCCCGTTGAATGGTTTTTGGTCCATGCTCCCGCTCATGCCAGTCACTTTTTGGTATATTTTGTGTGAAACATATGATGTCGGCCGCTCTGAAAATTCTAGAAATGTCCCACAATTGCTAGCTAATACATGGGAAATCGTAATTTAAACCAAATCATAGCATTCTTCCGCTATGCATACTTTTTCAACAAATGACGCAAAAAATTTTGAGGCAGTGCGCAGAAGAGCGCAAAAGTGGCTGAGCAAAACAAAAACACTGCGACTTATGTTGCGCCAGCAATGAATTCTTAAACATCCCTTATTTCAGCTGGTTTTGCTTAGTTTACACTGCTTCAGTCAAATCACGGCGGCAACATCAAAGAGAGCTAAAAACCAGCTGAAATAAGGGATATTGCTTAAAAATTCATTGCTGGCGCAACATAAGTCGCAATAACAAAACCTTTATATCGTTGGATTCAGCTCAGCTTGAACTTTAGGATTATGTTTTACTTTTATCATTTTCGCCAAATTTGCTTTGCCGAAATTTTTGGTCAAAAAGTGGTATTTTCAAAAAACTCTACTTTCAAAATTTGAAATACCACACATCAGGTGAAAGAGGACGCCTAGGCGGTCCTGAAAATCTAATCGAAAAAATTTTCCGTCGAGCGAGTCGCGAGTAATAACCAGTCAAAATGCGGCAAACTTCAAAGAAAATGGAATAAAATGCTAATTTCCCAACCGATTTTGTGTTCTTGTATCATTCGATGCGTCTTCGGGTGGGAAATGTTTCTGAAAGAATGCGCTGAATAGCTTGAAGGGTCGGAAAAAATTCCCCGAAAAACCTACATTTTAAAATTTTTGAAAATTTTAAAAAATTTTAAATTTGATAAAAATGTTCGTCTCGCTGCAAGGATCCCGAAAATTATGGCTTTATGGGGTTACGACTTATATTTAGTTCACTGGAGGAGGCCTTACAGATTTTGTACACATATTTTTGTGTCACTTTAGTTAGAATTTCATAATCCGAATATTGGTCAGAATTTCACTCTGAGATGTACACATTTATACTGTTCTAATCTAGCATGCAAAAGTCTGGCCGCAAACACAAGTAGATACGCGGACCCAACTCAGTTATTGGAAACCGCCTGAAAGGAGACCCTTGTTGCTGTTAACTGCTAGCAGAGCACACTCACAATATATTTTTGACCAGGGGCCAATTTCATAAAAGTTTGTAAGTTGCGGAATTGCAAGCTGCAAGTGTTTCATAGAGTGTCAAGTATGGAATGCGCAGTTCCACTTGAACTGCGAGTCAACTTCGATGCAAGTCCGCTTCTACACAAGCAGCTAGTGTTTCATAAAACTCGCTGGAACACTTGCAAGTTCGAGTAAAGTCGTCTAGTCGAATTTAACTAGGCGATTTTCAAAAAGTTCGATATCAAAATTCAATATCTTTCTCTTTCCTAATTTTCGTCTGATTGTAATAAAATTTTGGAATTAACTGCTTTGAAATATCTTAACCATTTTGTGAAAATATCAATAAATTTCATGCACTGGTCAAAGAGTTACGATTTTTTGAAAAATTGCTAATTTCCGCAAGTTTGCGGAAAAGTTTGATGCAACACCTGTAATTGCGTTTCAAGTGCGAGTACTAGCAAACTTGCACTTGCAAATCCGCAACTTTTTATGAAATTGGCCCCAGGTAATCTTAGTCACTATTAGAACTACGGGTCAAAAATCTCAACTGTAGAAGTCACTGCTCAGACTGAGCCAGAGTAAGGTCTATTCAGCCGATGCGCTGCCCACTTTTACTGTGAAATACCAGCATCATAAATGCTTTAATTTGCTATATTGGTCAACAAGAATTGCTCGTTTGGTCTCCCTCCACTATCCTAAATCTATGTAATGTAAAACTAACGTTGCCACCTGAGAAGAGTTTGGGACTGAAGTGGGAATCGAACCCCTCTCCGCCAGTTCAGCAACAGTTCCATCCGTACATGTAAAAGATTGCCAAAACCACTATATTTCCAGTTAAAATATAACCAAATAACAAATAGCTAATTTACTAATAGAAGACATTTATATTATACGTGACGACACGACAATATTTACAGTTTTGTACAGTAACCCACAGATTACCAGAAGCGATGAGATCCACAATCATTGTTTACAATAGTCAATATATTATGTGGATTAGGAAAGTTAGTTGGCGGTAGAAGGGAGAGACTTCTTCGGAGGTCGACCACGACCCTTCTTCGGACCACCCGCTGGCTTCGGAGACTTCGCCGCCTTCTTGACTGACTTCACCTTCTTCGGAGTGGTTGGCTTCGGCGCAGCAGCAGCTGGAAAAAACAGAAAATTAGGGTGAAATATACAAAAATAAATACAAAACAATGATCAACAGGATAAAGTTAAGAACAGTAACGGCTAAAAGAAATGATGGGTCTTTTCCAGATTACCCCCCCACTACTCAAAGTTCTTAAAATTCGACCAAATGCGCTGAAATTTGGTGTGGGTATGTTTTCGACCACGCTGAGTTCAGGTGTTCTAAGGGGGGGAACCAAGGGTAACCGAAAAATTTTTTGTCTTGGATTTTGCTGAATAGTTGTATATAGAGGTTTTCTGGGCTGCAGAACAAGTCCTTTTTTTGATTCAAGCTTTTCGTTAGCTTGATATAAGCTAAAGTGGTAAGCTTAAGATGTAAGCTTATGCTGAGCTAAAGAAAAGCTGAATCGAAAAACGGACTTCAGATTCGTGTTCTGCGACCCCGAAAACCCCTATATACAACTTTTCAGCAAAATCGAAGACAAAACTTTTTCGGTTACCCTTGGTCCCCCCTTAGAAATCGAAAAATTTTGCGATATTTGAACTAAGCGTGGTCGAAAACATACCCACACCAAATTTCAGCGCATTTGGTCGAGTTTTAGAACTTTGAGTGGGGTAATCTGGAAAAGACCCGAAATGATCCCTGGCATCTTCACGGACCTGAAATCCTGAACTCCAGGCACAAGCCAGTCTTAAAAATTTGAGATTACACACCCAAATTTTTTTAGTGATAAGTTTTAAACAAGCACACAATTTGTAAGTGACTTCCAACGTTCGTTTTGAGCACAGCAGAATAAGTGCCCAGCATTGAGCGCATCTGAAGATAAGTATTTGATACAAACAATATATAAATCTGTTGCTGCTTTAACGAGATTCTGAGTTTTGCAGACGCACTCCCACGGATTCTGTTCTGTTTTGATAAAGTACATAGCAAGCCTATCCTAAACACCGCCCGCCCTAACACCTCAAAAGTGAGCCCTATCTCGATCAAGATTACCTGGTCAAAAATTGCCGGGTTATGAACACACCCGCCAAAAATTAACTGAACACAACCTAGAGACATATAACTGCACATTAAGAAAACTGAACAAACCTGTCTTAGGCTTGGCGACAGTGGTAGCCTTCTTGGGTTTGGGTTTGGCCTGCGGGGCCTTCTTGGGGCGACCACGACCGCCAGACTTGACGACGGCACCTCCGCCGGTCCCAGGAGAGGCGGCCCCAGAAGAGGAAGAGGACTTCTCACCGAGACGGAAACTGCCCGACGCCCCGACACCCTTGACATGCTTGAGGGTCCCGGTGGCCACACCTCGCTTCAGTGCGGACTTGAGATGGACGTTGACCGGGGCCGGGTTGACGCCGACCTGGAAGTTGGCCATGATGTACTGGAGAATCTTGTGACGAGAGGAACCACCGCGCTCCTAAAACAGAAAAGCAAAGGAAATACACGCAGAAAAGACAAACGGCCACCTACCCTGTTATCTCTCCTCTACAAGAAACCGCTCTTTGGCCACAAAAATATGAAAACTTTGAAAACAGCGTAAATGAAAATTTGACGCAAAATAGGTATACATAGATTACCGATGATTTTAAAACTGTTGCTACTTTTAGGGATCATGTATGGGCTCGGAGTAATGGCGGACGCACCCTTCCGGACCTTTTCAGGATAACCCACCCCAAGCCCAGATTCCGCGAAACTTGATCAAATGAGCTGAGATTTGGTATGCGTATGTTTTCGAAAAAACTGAGTTCAAATATCGCAAAAATTTTCGATTTCGCAAAATTCGATTTTTTCGATTCGTAAGGGAGGACCAAGAGGAACCGAAAAATGATTTGTCTTCGATTTTGCTGAAAAATTGCATTCAGGGGTTTTCGAGGGAGCAGAGCTTCAGAACACTAATCTGAAGTTAGTTTTTTGATTCGGCTTTTCGTTAGCGCAGTAAAGCTTAAATCTTAAGCTTACAACTTTAACTTATATTGAGCTAACGTAAAGCCGAATCAAAAAACTAATTTCAGGTTCGTGTTCCGCGACCTCGAGAACAACTTTCCCCCTTATGTTTCGAAAAAATTTTTTGTCTCCGATTTGGATGAGAAGGTGCCCCTAGGGTAAATCGAGGTCGCTGATTTCAAAAATCGAATCGAGAGATCGATCCGATCAATCGATCAATCAGTAGAATCGATCGATCAAAAGTGATCAAAAAATTTTTTGTCTCCGATTTTCGCAAAAAGTAGCCTATAGTATATATATTCGGGGGCGCTGATTCCGAATCTGCAGTCGAAATTTCATGAAAATCGATCCTGCACCCGCAAAAATCTATTTTCATCGTTTTCAAAAATCGTCTATCAGTCGAATTTGGCAGCTCTAATCGAAATTTCGACTGCAGATTCGGAATCAGCGCTATAGGCGACTTTTCGCGAAAATCGGAGACAAAAAATTTTTTTCGAAACATAAGGGGGGGGACAGGCAAAATTTTTGTATAAAGTGCCTTTATAAGTGCCCAACTTTTCAGCAAAATCGAAGACAAAAAATTTTTCATTTCGCTTGGTCCCCCCCCCCTTACGAATCGAAAAAATCGAATTTCGCGAAATCGAAAAATTTTGCAATATTTGAACTCAGCGTGGTCGAAAACATACCCATACCAAATTTCAGCTCATTTGACCAAGTTTTGCGGAATCTGGGCCTGGGGTGGGTTATCCTGAAAAGATCCCACGCTTCCCCCCTCCCCATAAGCCTATAGCGAAAAGTTAGCCTATAAGCCCCCAGTGATTTCGCACAGCCACATCTATGGCATAGATAAAGATCCCTCAAAAATCTTTGGCAAAGTAGGCATTAGGAGTGAGTCATGGGCACAGCGTATTTTTCATTAACGAACGACCGAACAACCGGTTATCAGCCTATTCAAAGGAGCTTATAATGATAAATTCAATTTCAATTTTTTTGAATTTTAAGTGTATTAAATATTTCAAAACCACCTGGAAAAACACCAACAATCCTAATTTCAAAACATTCTCAGACGACATTCCTATATACTATACAGAACACATGCTTTTGCGCCTCCCCCCAGCTCTAACTTTTGATTTTGGACCAAAAACTAGTATAAATAAATATACTAACTTAAATATAGTATCAAAGTCGTGCTAGCCCAAACCAGTCGAAAGTTCTGATCCAAGAAGGAAAAGTCGGCTCTTTCCGCCTGACTCACTATACATGAACAGATTTAATTTCCTCTACTCGACTGTAAAGTTACACCAGGAAAATGCATTAAGTTTGGACTTTGGAGAAGTGCAAAAGTGAGCAATGTATATCATGGGGGAGCTCGGAGAGCCCCCCATAATATGAGCCAAAAAGGTACATTGCGTGTTTTCAAAATGCTTAATTAGGCATAACTAATTAACGGTAAGGAATTAAGAGCTAATATTTACATTTTCGAAATCTCCAGGCCAAGAGCTTTCGAATGATACCAAACTTGCCCGGAAAAAATGAACTTTGAAAATTTTCACTTTTCAGACCTACTTTCTAAGTGGGGTTTTTTTTTTTTCTCCAATGTTTCTCCTTTACGCTTTTGGTACATTTTCTAGCACACTGATTTTTCACATGTCGTATGGTGGCAACCTTTACCTATTATTATCTTGTTAACCAAACCATGAACCTGTTCACTATTGATTATTTTGGCCCAATTCGGCTCCTAGCGATTTTTACAGACTGTCAAACATAGGGTCGCGAAGCGTTTGTACTTAGAAATTTTTCGAGGCCCCAACACAGAAAATTGTCAAAAAGTCGTCTAAAATGGCGTTTTTCGGCCATTTGGTGGTGCGCATATAGAGTAAATCGGGGTCGCTGAAAACGATGAGCATATCGCCGAAACCGACGGATGTGACCCTCGGGCTGCATGGCGCCCGTGGTTCCTCGCCCAGGGTCAAAGTGGGGAAAAGTCGCTAAAAACGACTATTTTTGGCCTTTCTGGAGCAGCCATATATAGTAAATCGGGGTCGCTGAACACGATAGGCATGTTTGCTTCTCCGTGTGGTGCCGCTATTGCGCTGCACTGCGATGCGGCAGCCGCAGCGACGCTGCAGGTGCAGCACCGTACAGCACGCCCTGTAACTTGCAATAGACAAGTTGTAACTGCCTGAAAGCTTGCCCTTATATAGTAAATCGGGGTCGCTGAACACGATGAGAGTATCCTCGTCGCTGTGCGGCGCTGCTATCGTGCTGCGTTGCGGCGCTGCAGGTGCAGCACCGTACAGCACGCTCTGTAACTTGAAATAGACAAGTTGAAACTGCCTGAAAGCTTGCCCTTATATAGTAAATCGGGGTCGCTGAACACGATGAGAGTATCCTCGTCGCTGTGCGGCGCTGCTATCGTGCTGCGCTGCGGCGCTGCAGGTGCAGCACCGTACAGCACGCTCTGTAACTTGAAATAGACAAGTTGAAACTGCCTGAAAGCTTGCCCTTATATAGTAAATCGGGGTCGCTGAACACGATAAAAGCATCCTCGTCGCTGTGCGGTGCTGCTATCGTGCTGCGCTGCGGCGCTGCAGCCGCAGCACGCTCTGTAACTTGAAATAGACAACTTGTAACTGCCTGAAAGCTTGCCCTTATATAGTAAATCGGGGTCGCTGAACACGATGAGAGTATCCTCGTCGCTGTGCGGCGCTGCTATCGTGCTGCGCTGCGGCGCTGCAGGTGCAGCACCGTACAGCACGCTCTGTAACTTGAAATAGACAAGTTGAAACTGCCTGAAAGCTTGCCCTTATATAGTAAATCGGGGTCGCTGAACACGATGAGAGTATCCTCGTCGCTGTGCGGCGCTGCTATCGTGCTGCGCTGCGGCGCTGTAGGTGCAGCACCGTACAGCACGCTCTGTAACTTGAAAAGACAAGTTGAAACTGCCTGAAAGCTTGCCCTTATATAGTAAATCGGGGTCGCTGAACAAGATGAGAGTATCCTCGTCGCTGTGCGGTGCTGCTATCGTGCTGCGCTGCGGCGCTGCAGCCGCAGCACGCTCTGTAACTTGAAATAGACAAGTTGAAACTGCCTGAAAGCTTGCCCTTATATAGTAAATCGGGGTCGCTGAACACGATGAGAGTATCCTCGTCGCTGTGCGGTGCAGCTATCGTGCTGCGCTGCGGCGCTGCAGGTGCAGCACGCTCTGTAACTTTAAATAAATAAGTTGAAACTGCCTGAAAGCTTGCCCTTATATAGTAAATCGGGGTCGCTGAACACGATGAGAGTATCCTCGTCGCTGTGCGGCGCTGCTATCGTGCTGCGCTGCGGCGCTGCAGGTGCAGCACCGTACAGCACGCTCTGTAACTTGAAATAGACAAGTTGAAACTGCCTGAAAGCTTGCCCTTATATAGTAAATCGGGGTCGCTGAACAAGATGAGAGTATCCTCGTCGCTGTGCGGTGCTGCTATCGTGCTGCGCTGCGGCGCTGCAGCCGCAGCACGCTCTGTAACTTGAAATAGACAAGTTGAAACTGCCTGAAAGCTTGCCCTTATATAGTAAATCGGGGTCGCTGAACACGATGAGAGTATCCTCGTCGCTGTGCGGTGCAGCTATCGTGCTGCGCTGCGGCGCTGCAGCCGCAGCACGCTGTGTAACTTGAAATAGACAAGTTGAAACTGCCCGAAAGCTTGGCCTTTCTTATATAGTAAGTCGGGGTCGCTGAACACGATGAGAGTATCCTCGTCGCTGTGCGGTGCTGCTATCGTGCTGCGCTGCGGCGCTGCAGCCTCAGCACGCTCTGTAACTTGAAATAGACAAGTTGAAACTGCCTAAAAGCTTGCCCTTATATAGTAAATCGGGGTCGCTGAACACGATGAGCATATTGACGACGCCGTATCTCGTCTGGTTCAACTGGTTCAATCGTAAACCAGTTCCTGGTTCAAGTTGCTGGGGTAGCATTTAGTTTAACAGTATGCGTTAATGTTATGGTCAATAAACCATATTAACACATTAACACCCTCATTCCCAAAAATGAAATAGGACAAGTAGGAAAAATGCTCCTTGCAGTCGCATGAAAAATACAATATGAGCCAGAAGGACAGCATTCAATTCGGGAAAAGACAAGATTTAAAATGTATAATATGAGCCAGCATTTACTTATGTAAAGGACAAGATTTAAAAGTTTAATATGAGCAGCTCCCTTTCTCGGGCTCATATTGACGCCGCACGGACAGCCCGCCAGTGTTTTTTTTTTTCGCCGACGGCTTATGTGTAACGTTACACACCTCTCCAAAATTTTTTGCTATTTTCCAGAAAAAGTGTGTAACTACCTAAAAATTCCTAATTTACTCGCGTTTTGCTTAACACATGTATAGCGCGGCGGGAAAAGAAAACCCACCCTGAAATGCGGGAAAAGAAAACCCATCGGCAGTGTGAGTCAGCCATATGAGCTAGATAAGATTTTGATAGCCTATCTTAAAGAGCGTCCAAAACTACCCAAGAGGGTGTATTATTGTAGCTCCTGCTGCCTCTCAGCAAATTTTCTGGGACTTTGAAAATTTTGGTCCTAACATGGGGGTCAGACAGCGTCAACTTTGGGGGGTCACCCTGAACTACTGGAAAGACCTAGCCCAAAACGGATTACAGTTTCACAGAGGATATATCTCGAACTTCACGATGGTGTATACAATTTGGATCTAGTACCTGTGGTGCGACCTGGGGGTTACCTTCACTCGGCGGGAAAAGAAACCGCACATGCGGCAAAAGTAAACCCAATTTTCAAAATAGAATATTTTTCAAACCCTTTGCAACAAAGATCAAATTAACACTTAAGTTTGTTTAATAGAGTCTCTAGATTAAATTGGAGTAAGCTTTACCTTACATCATTCCCTTATGCGTAGCCCAGATGATCAAATTCTGGCATGATGCCATTTCCAGCCAAATTTGCCGTTTTTACCAAATTTTGCTTGTTTTTACGCTAAAATGGGTCTAGTTTGGTTCTAAATACAAGAAAAACACGTTTTCTACCCGATAGGATGCTTAAACTGTCGAAAATAAGCAAATCTAAAAATTTTCCAAAATTAGCCTATCTTTACGTGTTAAACATACAAAATTTTGAAATACTAATTAGACTTATATTTCTGCACAAGGTTTGATATTTTTCGATGCAGACGTACTAAAATCAACCCGCTCTTTCGAATGGTGCAGTCAAAATTGTTCTGGCACCCTTCTAGCAAAAAAATTCAGGATGGGTTTTCTTTTCCCGCATATGGGATTTCTTTTCCCGCATTGGGTTTTCTTTTCCCATCTGTTTCGTCGAAAATTTCTCACTAACGGTAAGAGCTAGAAAGGAGATTTATAGCTCATTTTGAAGCCCTTCGCAAGGCCTCATGGCAGTTCTCGTTAGAATTTTAATTTGTCCTTGCATTAAAGAGTTTTGTCTAAAAATCTGAAATTTGGGTTTTTATTTCCCGCCGCGCTATATACAATTTTATTGTTAACAAAATTATTACGTTAAAAAATTATAAGTAAAATTTTAACATCTATTTACACCAATATTTGGAGTTTCACCAAATCAGATCGACAAAATTAAAAAACTTAGCAGTTACATCGAAGATTTGCATTTATTGGTTTTGACTTGATAGAACGAAGGAAAACACCAGTGCACCGACCGAAGGAGCATAATTTTTCGAAAGGCCTCCTGTAGCACAAAACTTTGCAAGGAACCAGTTAAATTTTGCTTCATAAGCTGAAAAATTTTGGTGTGTACGCGTTTTTAATACAAGAACGAACAAATATAGCAAATATAATATGCATATAACTAATACTTAAATATATATATATAATACCGAAAATAAAATGCAAGACATGGTGCAAAAGGGGGGTCTGGGGGGCGAAGCCCTCCAGAAACGGTAAATATGTGGAAACAAATGAGTGAGCATTGGAAAAAGTTCCGACCATTTGGTAAAATTTGTCCAAAATTTTGGTGTAACGTTACACAGTCGCCAAAATTTTTTTGCTATTTTCCAGAAAAAAGTGTGTAATTACACGCGTTTTTGAGCAAAAAAAAACACTGCAGCCCGCAGGGAGTGGTTTCTCTCTATCTTCGTCGTGTTTTGCTCATATGATTCTGATAGAGCATTCAGTCAGACATATACTTTATTGAATACACCAGATCTGTGACTAATGGTATGACAGCTAGCTAATGGTATATGCTGGCTGCAATGACAAAAAGAACTTGCTGAAAAGTGCGTTGTGTAAAAATACCCCAGATTATGGTTGCGTAAATATATAATACGTAATTACGTAAATAGTGTGATATTATCAATAGTCTAAGTAGCATGTTAAGTTACTCTGTGCAGGCTCCTGGGGGGCGGCTCTGAGCAATGTCTATTTTTACACTTACTCTAATTTTATACGTTGGCATCGATTAAGTTGCGCACACAACATCGTTCCCAAGGCGTCAATATGAGCCCGAGAAAGGGAGCTGC
Source organism: Trissonchulus latispiculum (assembly GCA_030248195.1). NCBI lineage: Eukaryota > Metazoa > Nematoda > Enoplea > Enoplida > Ironidae > Trissonchulus > Trissonchulus latispiculum. Next base: position 18,019 of record JASAND010011457.1, read on the forward strand.
TCATATTAAACTTTTAAATCTTGTCCTTTACATAAGTAAATGCTGGCTCATATTATACATTTTAAATCTTGTCTTTTCCCGAATTGAATGCTGTCCTTCTGGCTCATATTGTATTTTTCATGCGACTGCAAGGAGCATTTTTCCTACTTGTATATATATATACATAAAAAATTATAGTTTGAAAAATCTACAAAATTTAATGCAGTTAAATGACTAACCTTCAAGCTGGAGATGGCCTTCTTAATCATGACTTGATAGGTTGGATGGTTGGCCGGAGTTTTCTTTCCACCTCCAGTTCCGGCGGGACGACCTCGCTTTTTCGGGGATCCGGTTGACTTCGGTTTCGGGGGTCCGGCGGGTCGACCCCGTTTCTTGGGCGATCCACTGACTTTGGGCTTCGGAGCTCCAGACGAGGGACGCCCCCGTTTCTTGGGAGAGGCCGAGGCCGCGGGGGCCGGGGCAGGAGCCGTTTGAGAAATAACTGCAGTATCAGACATGACTGGTGCAACGAAAACTTGGAAAAATCAGCAACGCAATAAAGACTGAAGACTTGAAAATTGTTGACAACCAAGCACCAACGCTCCGACTTATAGCAAAGCGCATTACCAGAACGGAGGCACATTCAAAATTTTTCTCAGCTGTATAATTTGTGCGGTGCTCTGTGTTAGGTGTCCAACTTTGACCCACGATTTCTCGCTAGTGCTACAACCAAATTCGATTAAATAAAACCAGTTCTGTAGAAAATTAATTTGTCAACAGACTAATCTAAGTTTTGCAACGAATTTCCATACTCATTTTTCAGAAAATTAGATTTGCTGGAAATAGTCTGGAAAAAATTAAATTATAAAGACATTTTAATCGGCTATTAACTAACTACAAGCAGTAATGAAAAATTGTTACCGGCAAAGTATTGACAAATTAGTATCGAATAATTTTTGAAACTAAAATAGTCCGATTTTGTTGTTCATTGTAGAATAAAGGCCAGTATTTGATTTCAGATTAAAACAGTTCAAAGGAAGGCTGTTGTTCTATGAAGAAAAACATAATATTTTTAAACTTATTTTTTACCAAATCGTTGTTGGTTCTGAAATTTTCTGAAAGATTTCTGCATCGATAGGAGTACCTAGTCAACCCTACAATAACTATTTGGCTAGCTTTTAATTTTTCTAACTATAAACATTAACAGCCAGACGCAGGGTTTTTTTGCGTCCAGATGTGCGTCTGGACGCAAAGTTTCTTATCTGGACGCAATGAAATTTTAGCGGAACGCAAGCTAGACGCAACATTATTTCGGGAGAAAATTCACTTTTGTAAGAGTAAAAACTTTAAATGTTTCCAGTACCAATTTTTCCGTTTTTTCCAAAAATTTTTTCGGGTCCTGGGGGCTCGGCTCCGCCCCCAGACCCCCGGTGTTTCTCACTTTGTCATGGAATGCCAAGGTGCAAGGTCATGTCTCAATGTTACTCAATGTTATTTGTTAAGTTGTTGTCCACCTGCATCCATATATATCAGATTTTTTCGAACTCATGAATTTCACGTCAATAAATACATAGAGATTACTAGGTGCATTTATATACATTTATATATATTTATACATTTATATTGTTCTCATTCAACAGGTCAGGTAGGATCAAGACTAGTACTAAAGTAAAACCCCGAAATTAACAAAATTTGTAACTGTAGCAGAAGCAGAATATCCAAATTTTTTGGTTCTTCTAAAAAAACGTTTTTCGCAAAAAATGCACAAATGGCAACTTAAAATAATGCAAGATTACCATTTTTCTGAAATTTTCAAATACAAAAGACCTATGTACGAGCAATTCACTATCCATTTATTGTAACTAACGTTAATAGTATTTACAAATGCTTCACTGTTTTGCAGTTGAATAACGTTGCCTGGGGCATACACGCTTCTCTATTGACTTTATACTGAGTTTATTCAAAATTCAAGAAGTCACAGATGCAATTAACACAAAAAATGCATTAGCGTTAGGAGCTTTAGTTAGAATAGATGTAACAGTTGCCAAATAATCTTTTTAAACATTTCCATTACGGATTATTCTGTAATTTCAAAAATTCTTAACGGGACGCAACTTAAATTTAGCGGGACGCAAGGTTGACGCAAATCCGAAAACCAAAAAAAACCCTGCCAGACAGCCAGCCATAATTGATTGAGAGTCTTGAAGTCCACAATGACTTGAAAGTTTCACAAAATTTGGCTGACTAAACACAAATAAGGTTCCCATTAATTTAAAACAGTTTTAAATAAAAAACCGAATTTTTAAAATGTAACTGTCCAAATTATTAATTTTATCAGTCCTAACTTGAAGAATCTGATCAAGTAACTTCTAACAAACCTTTCCAAGAGTACTCCCTTCCAAGTACTCCTACCATCCTATATAGTATATAGAGGTGGGGCCGGTTCCAATTTTCAAAACCGGTTCCCGTTCCGGTTCCGGTTCTAGCTTCCGGTTCCCGGTTTCAAGTACAAAACTTGTAGTTACATGTTCAACATTATTTAACAATTGATGCAGGTCCCCTGCAAGGCTTGTACAATCAAAATGACAAAGCGAAGCTGCAAAACAATTCGAATAAAGCGATAATAAGCAATTGGGTCTTTGGATTTTAAACTTTTGGCTTACTTTGAATTAGCTCCGGTACAAATTCTGTTAGGATGCATAACATACATTAAAACTTGTCTTTTAGTCTGATGATCGAGCAAACTGTTTCGACAATCAACGGTGCTACTACATATACTGGGTAGTGGGTATCTAAAGACAGACAGTGCATTCTGAACTGAATCTTGAAAACAGCAAACGCTGTCTCAAAATGCAAATTTTCTATATATCTTATGCGGCTGAAGTTATTTGACAAAGAGAAGGCAAGCCTTTGGTTATTTATATATTATTCTTTTCCAGATTTTGACCCCCGCCCCAATGCTCTCAAGATTAGGTAGTCGCAGAAGAGTGGTTGACACATCATTTTGAAGCCCTTATTTTAGAGCTCTGATATCAGGGTCGACGACACCCTGTGACGTGGGGGTAAGGTATATTCTCGATACGGTAATGTTGTAAATGGTCAAAAATTAAAGTGACATAAACCGGCCAGTATGGGTGCCGTTCGAAAGCTCTCGTTGAGCTGATTAAAGAGTTGGAATAGGGCCATATAGCCTCAAAGTGGTCGTAAAATGAGTAACGGGAAATCGGTCAAATCAGTAAAAACTTCTCGGATCTAACTCAGATTGGAATCATTCAAAAGCTGTTGACGGGCTGAACACGTGTTAGGGCCATAGTTTGAAAATGTACCAAACGGAGTTATAGAGGCTCAAAAGTACTCGAATCTTTTATTGACCGTGAGTCCGGTTTGATAAGCTCAAACTTCTGTCAACCGATAATTGATAATACCTTCCAAAAAACCGTACCGAAATTGCTCTAATCAAGTAATTTGTGTCGGGTGTCTCTGGCGCACACGATTCGCTAGTTTTCATCAAAATAGCGTTTTGCTTAATAATAACAATTTTTTGGCCTAACTTGATGATAATGACTGACCGAATTTAAGAACAATATTCTACACTTCGTATTTGAAAATTCTTAAAAAATGGTAATCTTGCATCATTTAATATTACCATTTGTGTATCCTTCTGCGAAAAACGTTATTTAGAAGAACCAAAATATTGACTATGTATTCTGCTACAGTTACAAATTTTGTTAATTAATAACAACTTTACTTCTAATCTTGATCCTGCCTGACCTGTTGAATGTAGTATAAATGTTCCTAGTTTACTTATTGATGTGAAATTTACGAGTTCAAGAAGATCTGATATGGATACAGGTGGACAACAACTCAACAAATAACATTGAGACATCACCTTGCACCTTGACACTCCATGACAAAGTGGAAAACACAGGGGTCGGGGGGCGGAGCTATCAGAAACCGAAGAAATTTTTGGAAAATACGGAAATATTGGTACTAAACACATTGAAAGTTTTTACTCTTACAAAAGTGAATTTTCTCCCGAAATAATGTTGCGTCTAGCTTGCGACCCGTTAAAATTTCATTGCGTCCGGATAAGAAACTTTGCGTCCAGCTCCAGACGCACATCTGGTCATAGTGTTGGAAAATAAGAAAATTTTGCGGGCCGGGCCGGCCCGCGGGCCGATGTGGTCCTACGGGCCGGGCCGCGGGCCGGGCCCGCCCGGCCCGCCGCCCCCGGCCCGCCCCCGGCCCCCGGGCCCGGTGGGGGCCCGGCCCCGTGGGCCGGCCCGGGGCCGCAAATTTCTACGGACCGAACGGTCCGACGTCGCAAAAACAGCCCGAACTCTTAGGTAAATTGATTTCAACTTGTTTTACGCCTAATTTCAACTTATTTTAAGGCTATTTTTACGGCTTCTATTTTTCACAAACAGGAAATAGCAATAGCAAGTGGCCACTGGTCAGCCGATTGCGTGTTTGGTAAATTTTACATTCTTATGCAGAATTCCACACACCCAAATACAAATCCAAGCTGTCGCTCCTACTCTATTCTTAACCTTATGTTACAATTCCGATTGCATTATTTTTCAGATGCTGTCCTATTTTTTCTGAAACTTTTCACTTCCTCAAACTAAATGTCTCTTGTGTTAAGTTTGTCCACGTGCTTGATTTTGACATAAAGGTTTAACTTACATGACCGATAGCAGGGAATCAACTAAACCAAATTTCATTAGTTTACCTTACAAGGTTTTGGATGTTGGTTACGTTTCAAATTAGCAATTACAATCGCAAGCAAGAGCATTGCGTCTTAAACTGCGAACGATACCCCCTTACATCAATACCATCAACCCTAATTATGCATATAAGCGAATGTTTTCATTCCAATTGTTTTGCGATAACTGTTCACCTATAAAAAGCTTCCACACTCTTCTCATAGACGTAACTTAAAAAGGATTAGGTACATCTAATAAATAGCCACCATATAACAACCTTAAACCTCCAGATACCTGCACAGCTCAATTCTAATTTCCATTATGTGTAAAAACAAAGCCATTGAAAATCCGTAAATGAAACTTTGCTTGTAGACTTGAAATTGCATCGAAATTTACTGAAAAATAGCCATTTACCGTGTAAAAAACCGGCCACCACCGGCCCGCGGGCCGGTGGCGGGCCGCCTATTTGTAATCTTGCGGGCCGGGCCGGCGCCAAAAAATCCGGGCCGGGCCGGCCCGGCCCGAGCCCGCGGCCCGCCACCGGCCCGCGTCACAACTGGACGCATAGACTTAAACTTACAGCGTTTAGCCGAGCTTCGGCTAAATTGGCTTTGCTAAATCAAATTAGTAGTATACGAGGCTTTTCATATATACCTCAAGCAACGGTTTCCAAATTTCAAGTAAATATAAAATAAATTGTATGCCAAAAAGAAAAAAAACTGAATCATGTGACCCACACTGTCTCTGATAAGTCAGCAAAAAAGCAAGTATATATTTTATGTACATTCTAACGGCAAGACGGGGACTCCGAGACCGCCGGAGCCCATGGGGCAACCCGTCTTCTTACTAGTGATTTTTCAGTCACTGAATAATTTAGTTAAAACAATGAAACCCAGACTGAAACTTTCCACAAAACGAAGCTTTTCTATTAAATGTTGCTGCAGGGAGAGGGGAGGGGAGGTTGGATAATGAACTTATGGTTTATGCTCTGATGGCTGAAAATCGTAGAGCTCCATACGTTTTCTGAGTTAAAATTGCTTGCAAGCTTTGACAGGTTTGGGCAATTTAAAACTAGTCAGCGCTAACTGTCTCAATAGTCAGAGTGCGGGTGTGCGCACCGTGTGTCCAGAGAAAACCATTCAATCCGTTGCCATTTGCACAACTGCAGAAACTCACTGAAGGAAAGTTCTTGCGCAGACAGAGATGCCGCTTTTTTGTGACTGTAAAGGAATATGCCCTGTAGGAGTGCTAAAATGGACAACACGGCAACCACCTCGCGCAGACATCAAAGCCCTGCAATCACAAATTCTTCGGAAATGGGAGAACGTTTACTTCCGAAAATATCTCGAAACCAAGTCCAGATATCACGGACTACAGAAATGCATGATATTCATAAGAAATCCATCACCAATTGGTTTATCGACACATAAGGGTGGATAAATCCTCCCAGAATTAGACCATAGCTAGCTATGCATTGTGGATAATAAGACTACAATACAAGTGCTGCGGCGGATGATTAAAACCATCTGTAGATGGATTCCCTTGTGCATAACCATTTCTCATGGAAGTCTCCTCTCTTGTCGGTTCAGGAAATTTGGTCTTGGAAGTTGGTATCTGCCCCACAAAAATGCTGTCACAGTGTCACCTTCAAATCCACTGCCGCAGAACTAACCTAACTTGTTTACAGACAGCAGCTGTTTAATATACAAATATGGAACAATTATACAAACAGTTAAACATCCTTTATACATTGCAAACATCGTTTATAGATTGCCTAGAATGACTTCACCTTTAGTAGAGACAAAATAAGTAAACAAAACTATTTTACGAGGTATATATAATACAAAAACAAAGCTTAAAACAGAATAACTGAGTAGTATAGTGTGGACATTTCGACCTCCAATCATTGGATTGAGACTGCCCTCTCGGAGCCCTGATTTACTTGGCTTTCATGTATTACTGATTTAGTGACTCCACCCCTCTGCGTTCTTCCCCCGGGGCTTGGGACCCGGCGTCGGCCCATTACCGGACTCCTACCTAATCTAACCTACCTACCTACCTAATCTATATATTATACCTACTTATTTACAGTAACCTAATGTATGTACAGTACCTAGTCCGGCGCATGCAATAGTTTTGTATTTTTTAATAATTTTTGACTTAGTTTTGATCTATATTTTGTTCATTTTTTGTTCAAATCATGTTCATTTTATTCAACTCCACTAAATTGCCGACTATTTTACTTGATTTTTGACGAAATTGTACTAACTAAACTTCTGACATAATTTTCAACTTCAAGGGTTTATATACTCTTCGTGCAGCATCAGGCAATCAGGTTTCATAAAATTTTTATAAGGTGATTTTTCAACGGTCCATAACTTTCTCGTCCCTGGTCCGATTTCGATGAAACAACACCATTCGATTCCTCTCGTCGAGCTCTACAATTCTGGATTCAACCCGCTTAGGTTCTGATAATACATCCCTTCAACCCATTCATTTTCTCTATTCATCTACCCTTTTCGGTCGTCTCGGTCTCTTTGGTTGCTTTCCTTTCTTTATTAAGTCTTTACTTTGGGCTTGAGTCACTCATACTTTACACCGAGCCTACTCTAACCTTACTTTTCCTACTTTTTGTACATGTTTTGTATTGACGGTTCACTAGATGTACTGCTAACTTTATAACATTTGAATTGGTTTCCATCCCTCTGAGTCACTCACAATTTCTCCGAACATACTCCGAGCATACGTTCTTCCACTTTCAGCCTTCACCACTGACTTCGTCGACTTCCCTAATTTCATTCACCGCGTCACTGTTATATTACTCCAAACCTACCAAAAACATACTTTCTTCAACTTTCCCTAGGTCTTACCTTTACCTACCTGGCCTTAACCACAAACCCATTCAATCAATCATGCGTCACTCCTTAATTACACCAAGCCTACTCTGAGCCTATTTATCCAACTTTCTTAGATTCTTACTTTTACCTATCTTGTCTGACCTTACCTGAAGAACCAGCTTCCTTGTTTTGCACTCTGATTCACTCCAAACCTACTCGAGCCAACACCGAGCATACACTGAGCATACACCGAGCCTTGTGGTAAATATTGGGGTAATGTTCGAGTAATGTTATTGAGTCCAAAAAACAACTTCTGCTTTTATTGATTTCGGTCGATGCTTTTATGTGTTTGTTTGTATGTTTCTGTTTTTATTGATTCACAGTATAAAAGTGTCGCGTCGAATTGGCACTTTAATCTAGACATGACTAACTTCAAATTTTTGAATCCAATATTTATACAAACAAACACATAAAAGCATCGACCAACGAAATCAACTTTAAAGAGGTTATTCTTTGACCTTGGTCAACATTGCTCGAACATTACCCCAATATTACTCACAACACTTCGGTGGCACATGCTCGAGTGTATGCTCGATGGCTTTCGAAATAGGTTTGGGTGACTCAGAATCGATAAAAGCACGATAGACAAAGTATATAAAAGCACCAAGCGAAATCAATAAAAGCACAGACAACCGAGACCGAAGAAACATCAAGTCCTATAAAGCATATTGAAACTCAAGCAGAACAAACATGTCTAGTTGTGGATATTACAAACCATACCAGTGTGGCACTTGTGGAAATTCGAGACGTTCACCAGGAGCGCTCAACCTACAACGTCATGTTCAAAACCTTCACAGTGCCCAACCAGAGTATGATGAGTCCGAATCAGAGACAAGTACCGAATGTTCAGACAGTAGTGACTCGAGTTGTGGAGAGATCTATGAGCCAACTGACATTGGTAAGTTTTGGGATGAGCTTGTCAGGCAGTCTGAAGAGAGGTTCAAGGTAGAATAACTAGGTTAGCAAATGAATACGTTGCAGACGGCCATGATGATGCTGAGGCTGAAATTGAGGCTTACAATGAAGTCCGACCTAGGATCCGAGCTGAACTAAATAGAAAAATCTACTTTCACATCCAACGTTGTAAGGGGTTCCTCGATGATCCAATAATTGATGAAATTCTGACCAAACAAATAGAGTATGAGGCAAAGTATTCTGATGAAGAAGCCCTCAGACGTGCCATAGAAAAGAATTCCAATTTGAGCACAGTGGTACTACCTGAAAAGGTGGTGGACCAATTTGATGAACAGGAAGAGGAAGAATAAGTGGAAAATTACTAGTTAATGGGGAGTAGGCTCAGTGTATGCTCGGTGTTGGCTCGGAGTAGGTTTGGAGTGACTCAGAGTGCAAAACAAGGAAGCTGGTTCTTAGGTAAGGTCAGACAAGATAGGTAAAAGTAAGAATCTAAGAAAGTTGGATAAATAGGCTCAGAGTAGGCTTGGTGTAATTAAGGAGTGACGCACATTGATAGAATGGGTTTGTGGTTAAGGCCAGGTAGGTAAAGGTAAGAATTTGTGAAAGTTGAAGAAAGTATGCTCAGGGTAGGTTTGGAGTAATATAACAGTGACGCGGTGAATGAAATTAGGGAAGTCGACGAAGTCAGTGGTGAAGGCTGAAAGTGGAAGAACGTATGCTCGGAGTATGTTCGGAGAAATTTTAGGAGTGACTCAGAGGGATGGAAAACCAATTCAAATGTTATAAAGTTAGCAGTACATCTAGTGAACCGTCAATACAAAACATGTACAAAAAGTAGGAAAAGTAAGGTTAGAGTAGGCTCGGTGTAAAGTATGAGTGACTCAAGCCCAAAGTAAAGACTTAATAAAGAAGGGAAAGCACCCAAAGAGACCGAGACGACCGAAAAGGGTAGATGAATAGAGAAAATGAATGGGTTGAAGGGATGTATTATCAGAACCTAAGCGGGTTGAATCCAGAATTGTAGAGCTCGACGAGAGGAATCGAATGGTGTTCGTTTCATCGAAATCGGACCAGGGACGAGAAAGTTATGGACCGTTGAAAAATCACCTTATAAAAATTTTATGAAACCTGATTGCCTGATGCTGCACGAAGAGTATATAAACCCTTGAAGTTGAAAATTATGTCAGAAGTTTAGTTAGTACAATTTCGTCAAAAATCAAGTAAAATAGTCGGCAATTTAGTGGAGTTGAATAAAATGAACATGATTTGAACAAAAAATGAACAAAATATAGATCAAAACTAAGTCAAAAATTATTAAAAAATACAAAACTATTGCATGCGCCGGACTAGGTACTGTACATACATTAGGTTACTGTAAATAAGTAGGTATAATATATAGATTAGGTAGGTAGGTAGGTAGGTTAGATTAGGTAGGAGTCCGGTAATGGGCCGACGCCGGGTCCCAAGCCCCGGGGGAAGAACGCAGAGGGGTGGAGTCACTAAATCAGTAATACATGAAAGCCAAGTAAATCAGGGCTCCGAGAGGGCAGTCTCAATCCAATGATTGGAGGTCGAAATGTCCACACTATACTACTTAACTGTACAACATGATAAAATGCAAGAATGCAACAACGTCATTAAATAAATATTAACAATAAAACTCTAAATTTACAAATAAAATAATATGGCAAAGATAGTGCATACAAAAATAATAAGTTTCCAGTGATACGAATAAAACAAAATGTTTTAAAGGTAGAACTTAACACGATTAATCATATGAACAATGCGCAACCATAAAGTTGGCTTACACGGTAATGCCCATTAGCTGTACAGAGTAGAGTACCCGAGCGTACACAGTAACTATACCGACTACTGCAAACACAAGAGATGTATCACAGTCAACAGGTATACAGAACCAATAAAATGCCATTACCAAACAGTTAAGGGGATCCATCGGGAAAAATTTATGTCACGGATTTCGTTTATTTTCACACATAATCTTGCCACATTATGCCGTACATTTCAAGTTTAAATTTTGAGTTGTTTCGTTCGTAAGTTAAGTTACGTACTAGTCATTCATTGAGTAGAATTTGAATATCAGTGAAACGAGGGTGCTGCAGCAAACCAAGCTAGTTTTCGCATATCAACGTCAACTGTTTCACATGATTTAGTCACTATTGACTAGATACTATTAATAGAAGCGTTTTAGTGCCATTTCCAGCCGCTTCAGCGTAATAAGAAACGTTGTTAACGGATTTTTTGGGAAAACAGGACCACTGGCACCACTGATGTCTTAAAATACTTACATACATAACAGCAGTTAACTTAAAACAGAAGCATTTCTGATCCATAGTGCTAGGAGAAGAATTCATCCCCGCACTGAGAGCTTTCGAATTATGTATGATATGCCGCATTTTGAAAAATTGGAAAAATAGTTGTTTTGTGAAATTCGGTTGGATACACAAGTTGGAATGCAAAAGAGGAGATTTTGGACCATACTGCTGTTGTAATTTAGCCAAAGTTTCGAAAAAATCTAAATTAAAAAAAATTGTTAAAAATGCTCATCTAAAAAACTGGTGCAGTAAGAGATATATACATATACAATGGAACTATAGGCATCACTGGAACCGCCAATTCAAGTACTACGGAACCCTGGAGTTAGAATTTTTATTTAGACCTTTGAATTAGAGCAATTTGCAATTTTTTAGAAGACCCCACTTTTCAGCTTCGACAAATGTTGGAATTTGATGATTTTGCACAGTTTGCTTCAAATAAAAGTTTTCAGGGGCTAAATCAAAATTCTACTTTCAGGATACCGCAGTTCATAATCATAGCTACAACCTAAATATATACAAAACTATACAGATCCATGAAGGTTCATTGATTTTTTTGGCGCAAGAGCAAAATCATCACCTTTTCTGCTTCTTATGTTTAACACATCGCAACTTTGAGCTGAAATTACTCGACAACCGTAAGAGATATATACAAGTTTAATTTTAAAACTCGTTAAAATATCGCACTCAAAGATCATTATATGTGAAAATGTGCGAAATCGGAGGTCGAAAAAAATCGGCCAAAAATGGACCCCCCTTAAGTGAATATACGTAACTTGTCAGCCCACAAACAAATTTTAGTACTGATGGATGGCCGAGTACTGATGGATGGCCGCTTACATTATAAAATCAGCAATAAATAAATGTTTTATCAGATACATAAAGCTACTACCTGCAAACAGTACAGCTAAATAATACAGAACTGGGTTTTTCACTAGCCGAAAAAGGGTGGGGGGTGGGCGGAGAAGTGAGGGGGATAAAATTGGCTAAAAATGCTAAAAAATACGGTACAAAATTGTGTGTATTCTACGTATACTGCTATAACTAAGCTAAAGTGCTCAAAAATTAAGTTTTATTGCCAAAATAAATTATTTTGGACCAAGTGGTGGAGTGGGGGACCGAGTGGGGGACCCCAAAAGAGGGGGTGCCTCCCAACCTACCCCCACTAAAGAAAACCAGGAGAGAATACAACAATACGTACCATACTACATATATATATATATATATATATATATATATATATATATATATATATATATATATATATATATATATATATATATATATATATACCTATTCATTAACATGAAGTGGCAAACGAACAGTGGTAAATATATAAAGGATACAGAAACTAAAAATAAAAAGTAGATTCTGCATATATATACATTAAAGGAAATACCTTAAGGGAAATACAATTCAAGAGTGAACTAGAAAGCAAAACATTAGTCAAATTTAACATTCCAAGGAAAGAATGCGGAAAGTCCTTTCCCTAGGGGATAAGAGGATAAGTCAGGATTTGACTTTTTAAATCCAGACAAAACTTTCTTCAGCGAAACTGTTACATCGTTTAAAGCAGCCATATTTTCATTAGCCAAATAAGGGATCTGCTGGAGCAGTTTTAGCTCCGAATAGCATTCCAGGAACGCTGTTTCCAGTGTCAGTCGCACGTCAGCGACAGGCTGCTTAGATTGGTAGCGTTCATAAATTTCTTCTGTAAATTCGATAGTAAATTTGCAAGCGGACAGCAGATTTGCCTGAGAAAAAGCAGCATAGAGGGAGCCCAAGTCTCGGGGACTAGAAAATTGGGAGGTGCTTACCCTATGCAGTCCGGAACAAAACAACAGCAAAGGAGCCATTAAGTTAGCGCTCCCTTCAATTGGAAAAACTTGATCCAAAATATCAGAGTTCAGGTCAATCTCTTCCACGTTTGTCATAGTCGGATCGGAAATACAGGAATATGAGTCATGGTCGATGATTAAACTGAGACTGTACAGACAGCGAGACATTCCAACGATTACTTCATTGAGGGCCGGCGACTTTTCCTTCAGCGAATACAGAACCGTATGAAGGGCGGACTGGGAATTTAGGATCAGAATCACGCTGGGAAATTCCTGAGAAATTGTAGACAGAACTGCCAAATCAGCGGCCGAGAATATAGGGCTGGTTGTGTCCACAGCTCCCATGATACTCTGCAAAATGCGGAAGTAGCTGGTCTGGATTTCAAGGGAATGAACCGCAGGAGGCGAGTCAGTGTTCCACAGGCTGCAGTGGTGCTGGATTTCTTGAGCCAAAGCACACAAGATCAGACTAGCTCTGGTTCTACCAGGCGCCAGGAGATCCCCAGAATTGCACTTGATTATTCGAACTAGGGAACCGTCAATACTGTGTCCGATGGACCAGGAATTCAGAAGACTTCTGTCCGGATGATCAGCCAAGCCAGCAATCCGCTGTCCAGACAAAAACTGCTTAATAACCGACGACCGTTGGTCCTCTGATATTGCCGATTGAGTGAGGGCAAAGAAAAAGTCTCTCAGATGAGCCAACCAACTGTCAACCAACAAATGAATGTTCCTGGTGTTGCGAAACTGAAACTGCAATCGACTAGGTTGCAGATGCGCAACAATTTGGCTCCATTTGGCCTCAAAATTGGACTGGTCCGCCAGAACGACAGTTGTATCCAGCGGTGTGGAATCCGTAATCCAGAGAATCTCTCCACGCTCAATTGCAGACGCCAGCAACAGTAACTGATCCAGAAAATTCTGAACAGTAGTTGACTTCTTCTTTTCCAGATCCCACAGAAGACGCTGAAAGGTGGAGCTGCTTTCGTCAAGAAAAACATGAACGGAAGAATCTTTGACAGCTCGAAGTTCGGTTATTTTGATCTCCAAAACTTTGGGATTACAAAATTGGACTCGGGTATCCAGTTCGCTGGACCTGCCAACATTTTGTTCCAACAATCGTTTATAGTATCGTTTCAGGGGTCTACTTCTTTCCACAATGCCAACAATAAGGACATGATTCTGTTTAGACTGAAACAGTAGTTCAGTGATTTTTTCAATAATCAGCAGCGTTTTACCCGTACCAGGACCACCCGTAATATACTGTTTATCAGGGCCCAGCAGAACCTGGGCCTGTTCAGGATGAAAGATGGTAATAGTCTTGATTAGATCACTGCTATCAGACCCACTGTCTCTTTTAGATGATTCTCCGTACGAGACGGAGGGTGACCGTTTGACCCCCTCGAGAAATTGTTTATCCGGCAACAGGTGAGACTGGGATGTGACCTGGTGAAGTTCCTGCTTAGTCGCTGACTGTGCGTCCAAGGATACCTGACGGGACGCCAGCTGTTTGCCAGAAAAACGCATACAGTACAAGCCTTTCAGCAACAAAGAAAGCCGACAGAACCCGTCTTCTGACAAGCTAACGTTATGGTTCACATCAACAGAGATAGAAGGCTTGAGCTGATTAAGCCATTCCTCAAACTTGTTCTGATCCACAACAGTTGAATACTGTAGAAGAACGCAGCCGTCCGAGCACTGTGTGTTCAGCGGATCTTCGTAAAACTTAACGTCGCCATTAATTACATTATATCTGGAAATGATTACAATCTTCAATACTGGTATCTGCGGAAGATCTAAACTTGATAGGATCAATTTAAACAGACATTCTAACTTTCCAGCCTGTTTCTGGGCAGAATCAATGCTTGGTTTCAGCTTATTCTTAATGGCCACGGATTTACACTCCAATATCAGCAAATATTGGCAGGTCAAGAAGATAAAATCGCTTTCCACCTCATGCAGTTCCAGGATTTTACTGACAAATTCAAGTGATAAAATTGACGTGTAAAAATCGCTCTGTTTCTGATGAAATTTCAGTCCATACAGCAGCAGAGATCGTTCGGTTTCGGCAGTATTTAGCGCGCAACTCAGTCGACGAAATAACTGATCAGACAGCCGATATTCGAACAGTTTTCCCACAAAATCATTCCGCCGACCCAAAATTTTGGAGTCATATTCCGCTTCCTGGCCGGTCAGGACTACGGCTCGACAGGACTGAGACCAGGAGCCTAATCCTTCACGACAATAGGGAAATCGCTCAATTCCTTGACCAGCGGATCCCACGGTAACCTTAACAGCATCCAAAAGACTATCCAATGACTCCACTGCAGTGCTGCTAGGGCTGCCAGGTACTTTGATTCTATATGACTGCCGCTTCTTCGTATCTGAAAAAGCAAAAGAATGCAATACGATTAACGATCAACGAATACGTCACAAAATTAACGCAAAGCACTGTTTTTGTTGTGTTTTTGTTTTTGCACAACTTTTCAAAAACACACAATTTTAAAAAATATTATGCACTAAAAATCACACTAAAATTTTCACCTAGGCCCGTTGCATAAAACTTTCAATAGGTCAATAGGTCCAATAGGGAATAGATAAATAGGCTGAAATTCCCAATTATATAGGCGATTTCAATAGGCCAACGTTGCATAAAACTCGAGCAATTTTAATATATTATATATATACTTACTAAATTTCAACCGTAGAAACGGTTAAATTTTCGAATTATATATCAAAGAAGATAATTTGTTTCCAATTATAAGTGCGTCTATGAGCTTTTCAATACAAATTGCTTTTACAAACTAGATGAAAAGTAGAACCAGAAAGCCTCGTCCACGTTTAAAGACGCTTAGGGAAAACTAAAACATAGACACAAATTTCACGTTAAAAGTGAATTGAATTTTTAAAATTTCACATCAAAACAATATGTATAAAAAATTGATGTATAAATTAAATGAAGTATTAATGTTTATTTTTTATAAAAGAGAAAAAAAAGTTTTCAAATATAAAAAGAAATGAATAATTGTATGTATATATAATCAATAAGTATTTAATATTTGGTATAACTTATTCTCTTTATGTTGTTAATTATTACTTAATAAACTTACTGTTGGGGAAAAAATATGTAAAAATGGGGAAAAAATATGATTAAAGGAAAAAAGAGATGAGTGAAAGAAGGAAAAAAAAAAGAAAAAAAGGGAGGGAATGAAAAAAGAATAAGGGGGGAAGAGAAGGGGGGAAAAAAAAGGGGGGGTAAGAGGAAGAAGGAAATTGGAAATTATACTTAATGAAGAGCATGAAGTCTTGGAAAAATTTAATAAACTGCCGGATAACTAACCCACAACAAACGATTTCTTGTGAAATCTTATTGGTTTGATCTTTTAAATATTTATTGTTTCTTATAATTCTATTATTTTTGTTAATATTATTCTTTTCTTTGCTAGTATTTTTATTTTCTTGATGCTTCGATTCATGTGACAGTTGTTGCTTGAAGAAATACGTATATATGTAGTGCATCAATGTATAGAGCAACTATGCACTAAAAGTTACCTATTTTAATGGATATATACCTATTGGTTTGTATGAAAAATGAGCCTATGACAAATATACAAGAATAAAAATGCTCCGGTGGAGCATGAAAAATGCAATATGGGTGACATTCGGTTGTAAATGGACAGAGGACTAGGTTTTAAAATGTTAATATGGGAGGGGCAGGGAGGACTAGGTTAAAAGCGCACTAATATGGACCAGCTTTGCTGAACGACCCATATTCGCGAAAACTGTCCAGAGTTTCTATCGGCTGCTGCTTGCTGTTGCTATTGGCAGTTCTTCGGAAAATTGTACGATTTTTGTCAGCATGGCCTGCAAGTACATATTGTGGTCGTGCTCCTTATTATATAACTTAATAATACACGTGCATAATGTCAACTGCTTTTCGCATCAACTTAATACAAGATTATGCGCTAACACTGCAGAAAAAGCACCTTGAACACCTTTCTATTTTCTACCTTTCTACCAGAACTGCATTGTTTATTTGGAATACGTAAGCTTTAATATTTCACAATCGTCCCGCTTGCTTTGAAAGCTGAAGAATGTAGATCTTACTCATATGTCATGTGGAGTGGAGCATGAGTGACCGCGAATATGGGTTGTTCAGCGAAGCTGGTCCCTATTAGTGCGCTTTTAACCTAGTCCTCCTGGCATTTACAACCTGCCCCTCGCATATTAACATTTTAAAACCTAGTCCTCTGTTCATTTACAACCGAATATCATCCATATTGCATTTTTCATGCTCCACCGGAGCATTTTTATTCTTGTCCTATTTCATTTTTAAGGTTCTCAGTAAATAGCAAAAACGTTAAAGCTGTGTGAAAAAACTTTAAAAATTCCGCCAATCATTAATAGTCAACCGAAAGTACAGAACAAAGAAGCTTGAAAAGTTCCAAGTTCTTCCTTTTTCTCTATTTGACAGAAATCCAACATCCAGTATCGATGGCTGCAATAGTTTTAGTTACTGTATATAGCACATAGCACTCTGTCTACTGCAGCGCAAACAAATGCAAACTTTACTGTCAGTGAAGGAAACTCATAAAACACGATTTGCAATGCAATGCTCTGCCGCACTTGTGTGCAAGATTTTGGACAATTGCAACTCATCTGTAGCTAGTTATAGGCCGTGCTGTACTTTAGCAGGACTCTACTGCAGCCCAACCAGATGCAAACTTTACTGTCAGTGAAGGAAACTCATACGGCACGATTTGCAATGCTCTGCCGCACTTATGTACAAAATTTCGGACGATTGCAACTTACCTGTAGCTAGTTATAGGCCGTGCCGTACTTTAGCAGGACTCTACTGCAGCCCAACCAGATGCAAACTTTACTGTCGGTGAACGAAACTCATACGGCACGATTTACAATGCTCTGCCGCACTTGTGTGCAAAATTTCGGACAATTGCAACTTACCTGTAGCTAGTTATAGGCCGTGCTGTACTTTAGCAGGACTCTACTGCAGCGCAACCAGATGCAAACTTTACTGTCGGTGAAGGAAACTCATACGGCACGATTTGCAATGTTCTGCCGCACTTGTGTGCAAAATTTCCGACGATCGCAACTCATCTGTAGCTAGTTATAGGCCGTGCTGTACTTCAGCAGCACTTTACTGCAGCGCAACCAGATGCAAACTTACTGCCAGTGAGGGAAATTCATACGGCACGATTTGCAATGCTATTCTACACTTGTGTGCAAAATTTCAGACGATTGCAAGTTTTCTGTAGTTAGTTATAGCCCGTGCTGTACTTCTGCAGCACTCCACTGCAGCGCAATGACATAGTAACATCGTAATAAGTATACGAAACGTATCTATAATAGTTTGTCATGTCCTAAACTATCTGTATAGCAAGCTTAACAAAAAAAAATCACCCGAAATTTTAACAAAAAAAAAATCACCCCACCCTGACTCACAGGAAAGTCGCAGAGACCCAATCTTTTGCATGGTGATAGCCACACATCTCGACATTACAGCCTGTGAGTTTGAGCCCCTAGGCCCTCTCCATGCGTTCAGGGCAGGCCTTTAAGTGAGGGTACCCAAAAGTGACCTCAAAAACGTTCATGACCGATGTTCGAATTTCGGCTGCTATTTACTAAGGGAAAACCCTAGGCAACCCATATTGTGCATGTGACATGTCCTGACTGTGGGCTATCGATACATATATAGAAGTTCCCAGTTGGACCTCTGAGCCGTCCTGGGGTGGGTGATTTTTTTTTGTTAAAATTTTAACAAATAAAAAATCACTTTCATATTTTGTTACTGAAGTCAGGACAGCAGCTAGAGCAAAACTAACGCCAAATTCGAGCTCAGCGACCTCGAAAACCCTTATAGCCGTTGTTTTTGAGGTTGTCTGACACTTTTGGGAGTCCAACCTGGTAACCAGCCGGGCCTGAACCGTCCGACGGTAAACGTGATTCCGGAAGTCAGTATTAGACTATAGTTACATAAAAACTAATGCCAGATTTGAATTCTGCGCACGAGAAAACCCCCTAGGACATGTTTTTAGCCATTTCGGACTGCCCAGTTGCTACCTGGAGGGTCCGGAAGGGTCGGAAGGGGTCACGTGACCGTGGGTCATATACCGCCAACATACGAAGTCCTAAGTTTCTCTGCCAAAACGACTGGAAATAAGTTATAATCACTCGCAAACACGAAAAAACAACATTTTGACCTTTAAAATGGCATTTTAGAGCCACCAGACTTCATACTAGATCCTGCCGGGGGCCATCAGTGACCGCTAAGACTTCGGCGGGGTCAGTTGCCCTAATTGGAACACTAGGTTGGTGGTTTGGGGTTCTAAATACGTTATTTAGTGCGCTCTATCCAAAACTGATGAGAAAAAGTTGCTAGCTGCTCTCTGGGATCCGATCCGCCACTGATTTTTTTTTTGTTAACGGGTGATTTTTTTTTGTTAAACCTTTAACAAAAAAATCACACATTTTCGTCTACTGCTACTTACTGGTAGGTTGTAGAGCAACGAAACTGGGGTGGTTTTAAAGCTTAGCCCAAGACCTATCCATGGGTCCTCAAAGTAATCGATTTGGTTTAGTTTTGCCAAAGTTCCAGCCAAAAAACCGAATTTTGATTTTTTTTTGTTAAGCTTGCTATATGCCGAATTTCAAATACCAGTGACGAATGAATAACTTGTTATCGACGGTGCTGTGTTTGGGACAGCACATACAGCACGGCGGAAGCTAGAGAGTGCACCAACTAACATAGCTACAGTTCCCCCTTACTACAGACATGATTTTCGCCAAGTTTCATATGTTCAGCCGTTTACAGTAAGTCTACAGACAGCGTGCCTGGCTTTTTCCTAGGCAAAAATTTCTGGGGGGGGGGGAAGTCTGGGGGGGGGTCCGCCCCCCAGGTAAGGGGGGGGGGGGGCTCGGCATTCTGGGGGGGGTAAGAAAATTTTTTCAAAAAATGCCTAAAAATAGCTATTTTTTGCTGCTAAGCTAAAAAATTAACTATTTTTAACTTAAATTTAAGCTTAAAATAGCTAAAAAATGCTTAAAAATGAGTTAAAAATCCGGCGAAGCGGAAGCCGGAAAAATTTTTCAAAATTTACCCTCAAAACCCTATTTTTCCGGGCATTTTAGAGTTCTGGGGGGGGGAAGGCCCGAATCCTGGGGGGGCGATTCTGGGGGGGGGGCGACCCAAGTCTGGGGGGACGACGAATTTCTGCGGGGGGCCCCCCCTGTAGGAAAAAGCCAGCGTGCTATGGTTGCTGCACAACAGTACAGCACGATAGCAGCACCGCACAGCGCTGCGACTATGCTCATCGTTTTCAGCGACCCCGATAACCCTTATATGCGTCCCACTAGATGGCCCAAAACAGCATATTTAGGCCTATTTTTGACTATTTCCTGTAGAGTTGGGACTTAGAAATTTTTCCAAAATGGCCATTTGGCCGGACCAACTTTGGGCCGGCCGCCTGAACGATCCTGGCCAGATATCGAAAATCGCCCTCGTTAGGACATATAAACCCTTCCGTAGATCCTTATGCAACAAACCACGTCTCTCTAGCGTCTTCCCTGAGTCCTGTAGCTTTGACAAAAAATTGGCCATTTTTGGCCATTTTAGGGCCAAGTCCACTTTCACTCCAGTCCACCGCTCTCGCGCTCTCCTATAATAGTGTTTTATGCAACGCATTTGAATAGGCCCTATTGCCTATTGCCCCAAATTGCGCATTGTTATTTACTTATGAAATTTGTTTTTATGCAACGGGGCCCTGAATAAGCAAATTTTTATTCATTTTTAGCATAAGGCGCACAAATATTGTCTATCTATGTTTACGACCGTCTGTTTGGTTTCGTCTGGAGATTAGCTGAGCACTGTGTAGCCTTCATTATATAAGAAACGCAAGTAACAAAAATGCTCCGCACAAAAGGGGATAAAATGTGTGTTGATCCTATGTTTATCCTTTAAATTCCGCTTGAGAAAGTAAAGACATAAATCCGACACAGCAAGTTTGGGTAGGTGGTTCTATGGCGAGAGTTGTTCAGTTCGCATCGGGCTTTGATTTGACACGAAATTTGACCGCTTTTGAAAAAATTATCTTTGACCCAAAATCGCCAATTCCCCACCCCACCCCACCCTACCACAGCATTCTACAGCCACTTTGTGTGCGCAGTTCTGAGACAAAAGTTGCTCAGCTCACTTAGGGCTTTCATTTGACACCGAATTTGACCACTTTTGAAAAACTTTGTTTTTGACGACCTGACCCCCGACCGGACCCTTCAAAGTGAAACCAGCTCAGCCAGATGGGTAGGTCAGACGGCAAAACAAACACCGGGAATGAGCTGGGCGCACCAGAAAACCCCTATAGACGAGGTTTTGAAGGGCCAAGTACAGCCTAGTATGAACCTCCAGGAAGACTGACTGCGGGTATCAATTCTCCGTACCAGAAAAACTTTGTATGAAAGATGTGCGCTTTTGAAGTTGAATACAACAAAAAAAGTTGCGATTCTTAAATTCTTTAGAGGGTATTACTAGACCCTGTAGCCCATAACGTTGGCCCTTCGCTGCAGTTCACGTGAAAGCGGCGAACATTATCCACAATACAACCATCAAATAGGATAAACCGGAAAAACATCGCCGCCATAACCGGTCCGCCATACTTTTTAACGGTAAGTTAGTGATACGGGGCTGGAACTTCCCACACATAATAAACTCTATGTGCTCTTCAAATTGCGCATGAATTCTGCGCAGCTTATTTTACAGTGTCTCCAGCCACTTTTCACACATATTATAGGGGTCGCTGCCGCGACCCCTATAATAAGTCTGTAAAATTGAAAAACCCAATATATATTTGCTTTTCATGAGTTTTGTAAATTCATGATAGCTTTCCGAAGATTACAGAAAAAATGGTAAAAACGTTTGTCAATATTGCAAAACTACTTCTATAACAAGTTTATTTGCATGAATGGGTTGCCGCTGGCATTTTTCCTCTTATCAAGGGACATAACTCAGTTTGCATGCAGTTAGGAGCTTTGGCTCTATTGCAACTTTTTATCTACGCAACAAGAGCTTTCGAATGATACCCATGCTGGACGGTTTTGTTACTTTCAATTTTGACTCATTTTGCAGCATAACAGTATCGAGCACTTTTGTTCCACAAACCTGTCCAAAACGCAATTTCTGTACACTTTCACACTTTGTCTCTGTTACACGTTTTTATTTATATACTCAACGAGAGCTTTCGAATGGTAGCAATTTGAGCCCGATCCGAGAAGTTTCAATTTTGACCCATTTTGGCCGGTTTTGCCCATTTTTGACCCCTTTGAGGCTCCGTAACTAATTTTCTGTTCATTTTGGTGCTTTGGCCCTATTACAACGTTTTATCTGCGCCACGAGAGCGTTCGAATAACACCGGTATCGATCGGATCCGACAATTTTCAATTTTGACCAATTTTGGCCGGTTTTGGCCATTTTTGACCCTTTGAGACCCCGTAACTTATTTTCAGTACATTTTGGTGCTTTGGCCCTATTACAACATTTTATCTACTCAACGAGAGCTTTCGAATGACGCCGGTATCGATCGGATCCAACAATTTTCAATTTTGACCCATTTTGGCCGGTTTTGGCCATTTTTGACCCCTTTGAGGCTCCGTAACTCATTTTCTGTAGATTTTGGTGCTTTGGCCCTATTACAACTTTTTATCTACGCAACGAGAGCATTCGAATGATATTCATATCAACCCAATCGGACAACTTTCAATTTTGACCCATTTTGACCGTTTTTGGCTATTTTTGACCCTTTCGTGGCTCCGTAACTCATTTTCTGTAGATTTTGGTGCTTTGGCCCTATTACAGCTTTTTATCTACGCAACGAGAGCTTTCGAAGGATACCCATATGAGCCCAATTGGACAACTTTCAATTTTTACCATTTGCAGCATCATCATCATCATCATCAGTGGGGCCTGGCGGAGCGGATCCATACAGCCGGGCTAAAGGCGCCCGATACCCCTGAGGAAGACCACCACATCCCGAGGGTTCTCCCATAGGACGGCCAGGCCTTTCCCAGTGTCAAGGTGCCGGTTTCGGGTTGCGTCGGTTGCGGGGCATTCGAGGAGGAGATGTTGCAGGGTCTCTTCCGAATCAGAGCAATTCGGGCAGTTCGGGGAATTATCCAGGGCAGGGTTGATAGTGTGCCTGTACTGCGCAAGCAGCATAGATTTGCCAGTTCTCAGTTGGGATAGGGCTACCCGATCGCTCTTAGACAGTCCGCTTTCGTTAGCCAGGGGTACTGGGCCTCTGTCGTGATAGATAGCCCTAGTTCGGTCGTGCGTAAGACTAGTCCTCCATGTATGATTGATAGAGCGCCGTAGGACTGCTGTCGCGGATTTGTAGTCAATGGGGACCATGGTCTGGGATAGTTTCGCACCATTCTTTGCCAACCTATCCGCTGTTTCGTTGCCACTGATGCCTCAATGGCTAGGAACCCACATAAGATTTGTGCGGATTCCTCTGGCTGACAGGACAGCCAATATTCGCCATAGCTCCATTTCCAGCTGACTGGCGGTGGGCGGCGGGCCACCGGCCAGATACTGGATTGATGACAGAGAGTCAGTGTGGATTCTGATTGTTCTGCTGGTCAGCCACTGACCTTTTTGCACTATCCATTCCAGCCCTCTGACGATAGCGAGCATCTCCGCCCTATAGCTAGAGCAGATCTGTCCAGCAGAGTAGGCTAGGTGGGTGCGACGGCCAGTTGCTGATTCTACCACGTATACACCACTGCCACCTTTAGTTGTGCCACCGGAAGCGGAACCATCCGTCCAGATTGCGTAGCTTGGGGCAGGCAGACGTTCGAGTGCTGCCTGTGCTATACGCTTCTTATCGTCCGATGGGAGTGAGTGTGGGCATACCGAGCTAAGCGAGGTGTCAGTTTCCAGCAGAATAGTTTGGTTCCAGGGAGGCATAGGCAGGTGCTGGCGAATTGGATCTATGGGATAGTCGCTCAAGCCAGCTTCCGCCGAGAGTTTGGCTGCTTCCTTCCTCCAGCTGAGTTGTGACTTCAGTGTTCTGCCGTGGTCAACTGACTGGCTGGCCGCAGTAAAGCGGAGACTGTCAGGTGGTTGGCGTAGGCATTTTTCGTAGGCTTTAGCTGCCAGATAGCGGATCCTGTGCTGGAAAGGTAGGACAGCTGCTTCCAGCTGCAACGCTTCTATAGGCGAAGAACTGTAGCATCCAGAGATTAGGCGACATGCTCTATTCTGGATCTTCTCTGTGGCCTGAATGTGAGTGGGGGCCGCCGTGATCCCCCACACGCCGGCGCAATACTCCAGCGCCGATCGGACAAAGGTGATATAGATAGACCGCAGATCCTCTTTAGTCAAACCCCAATCCTTGCCAGCTAGTGCTGATAGGATAGAATTCCGTGGGCTGAGCTTAGTTCGGAGTTTCCTGACATGAGGTCCGAAGTTCAGTAGCCGATCGAAGGTCACTCCAAGGAACGTCACGGTGTCGTTACACGGTATGGGGTCCCCATTGAATTTCAGATGGAGGCGACGCTTAGCTTCAGCGTTGTGCGTTGTGAGGGACATAGACTCACACTTGGCAACGTTGACGGCCAGATGCCATTTGCGCGACCACCGGCTGAGGGACTCCAGGGCAAGCTGCAGTTTCTGTTCGGCGCTGGCTAGTTCCTCGTTTTGGGCCCAGAGTGCCAGGTCATCCGCAAACAAGGATGCTTGGACTCCTTCGGGCATTCTGTCCAGAATGTCATTGATGAAAATAAGGAACAGCAATGGCGAAAGGCTGCTTCCCTGGAATACTCCTTGCTGCATAACCCGGTACTTGCTTCGCGCCCGACCAATGCGGACGCAAGCTCTGTGGTCGGTGAGGAACTGACGAAGCCAATTGACGACACAGCCAGGTAAGCCAGCCCGAATCAGTTTATGGGTTAGACCAGCTCTCCATACTGTGTCAAAAGCCCGTGCAAAGTCGACAAGCACCAGTGCTGTACGTTTTGCTTTTCGACCACTGGTGAATCCATCTATCACAGACTGCGACAGCCGCAGTACTTGGTCCTCGGTGGAAGCGCCCGCTTGGGCCGGGCTAAAAAAATTGCGGGAATCCAGGAAATGTTGTATCCTCTTCTTGACCATAGATTCCATTAGCTTAGACAGGGCAGGAGTGAGGCTGATCGGGCGATAGGAGCTCGTCTGGTACGCTGGCTTACCTCGCTTCAGAATTGGGATCACTAGGGCCTTTTTCCATGAGCTGGGGATTTCCCCGAACTTCCAGGAGCGATTGAACAACCGGAGGATTGAGTCCAGGCACAGTTGCGAGGCATGTTTGATCATTTCATTGCTTACCTCATCCATGCCTGGGGCCTTTTTGGTTTTGAGATTCCTTATGGCGCTGGTTAAGTCGGTTAGGGTAAACTGGCTACAGATGGAAGGGACAAGCTCGTCGCTGCAAGAGCAGGAGCGCTTGAGCTCGGCTCGGTTGCGTTTCTCCATGATGACCGTGTCCCTGCCAGCCCTATTTCGACTGACTCCGGCATATTCCGTTGCGAAAGCGTTCGCTTTCGCCTTGGCCGTGATAAGCAGTTTTCCGTTTTTCTTGATTGCTCCTCCGGGATCCTGGCTGGATTTGCCATCAATGGCTTTAATGGTACTCATCACCTTAGCAGGGTCAGTTCTAAGGCTCAGTCCAGAGGCGTAGGCTCTCCAGTCTTCACGTTTGGCCGAAACCATCATCTCACGAAACCGTTTGGTTTCCTCCACGCAGCTTTGGATTCGCTGCAAGCTTTCGCCCTCTTCCTAAGGTCTCTGCATTTGCGGGCCTGTTCGGTGAGTTCCTGGCTCCACCAGGCCTTTGCGTCCTTCCGGTGATTTTTGGGTACAGCAAAACGGGCGGCAGTTTGCAGTGATTCCGTGATGGCTCTCATTAGGGTATGTACCGTCTCAGTCTCCTGGTCGGGCAGCCGAAGGGATAGCTGTTCATCTAGGACATGTTGAAAGCGGGTCCAGTCAGCGCCTCGGTAGTTGTAGCGCAGGGGTTTGGTGAATTTTTCCGGCTGCCGTAGGTGCTGTAAGGACAGCAGAATTGGCAGGTGGTCGGATACTGTGTCTTCCAGCAATCGCCAGCTGGAGAGGCCATACCACCGACTTCCCAGGATAGACAGATCTGGAACAGAGTCGGTGGTGGCCTTAGTGGAGGCTCCACTGTTGGCGATCAGCATACTGTTAGAGAGGACCCAATCTTCCAAGACTTCTCCCACCGAGTCTGTGGGCTGATAGGAGTCCCACATGGGAGCATGGCAGTTGAAGTCCCCCAGGATGACGGTGCTATTGCTGCTGGGGAGAAGGGATGGGTCGAAGCACTGAGAACGGTGGTCGTCCGCTGCTCGGACGATGGGCGGCGCGTAGACACAGGTCACTGGGATGAGGCTACCGCCGGCAAGGATTTGGACTGACACCGCATCCGTAGTGTCATCGTTGTTGGCGACCAGGGGAGCGATAGGGCGTACATACTCAATGTCTTTTCTTATTAGAAGGACCACTCCGCCCCCCACTGGTTGGGCTGTGGCGACCCTCCTCCTATCTCTCCGTCGATAGGCGTGTTCTTCGTTGTATCCAGGCACGTTGATGGTTTCACCATGTTTCAGCCAGCTCTCCTGGATGGCTGCGACATCGATTCGGTGTTCCTCCAGCAATTTCCGCAGGAGGATCCTCTTAGCCTGGGAAAGGGCCCCAGCGTTCCATTGAAGGAACCGAAGACACGCAACTCCTTCCCTTCTAGGCGTGGGACCACGACGCTGCGGTCCGGCCGCAGCCTGACCCCCAAATAGTGGTTGGGGGATGGGCGGCGCGATTTGGGGTGGTGGAATTGCAGATTGGATGAGTGGGGCTGGCGTCGGGTGGATCTGAGGGGGGGCGGGAGTGGTGCACCCATTGCACCTATAGGAGTCAATAAAGCTTTGGGTTAGCCCTTTCCGAAACGTCCCAGGCGAAATGCCACAGCATTTTCCACCGTGGACCCAGTAGTTACAGTTTGTACATTTGATTGCATAGGCGTTGCGGCCGACCGGCAGTCCACAAACTGCGCATGGCCACCGCGGACCCGGGTTTGATTCAACATCTCCGGCCTCTAGCAGAAGCCGAGCGAAGAAGGCCGGTTTGCCCCGCTCGGCGCAGAAAAACCCGGCAGGAGGGGGCCAGGTATCCGTCCCGGAATAGGGAATGTGGGATGGGGCGGGCTTCCTGGTTAGGGCAGCCCGAGAAGGAACCATTTGGTAGGAATCTTCCGTAAGCATCTCCACCACGGCAAGGCGGACTCCACTGGAGATGCATTTGCAGCATCACCGTATCGAGTACTTCCACCCTGAGTCGTACCGGGTCGACCAGGAGATATGCAAACCTCCAAGTCAAGCCCTTCAAAATGAGGTATCAACCACCTCTCTACCCCTTACCAATCTCGAGATCTGGGGGTGGACACATTCGGCAAGAAATAATAAATAAATAATAAATAAATAACGGACATACCCAAGTTAAAGGGTTGCCTTTTTGTTGAAAAAGCGGCAACCCAATAATAGCTGTAGCTCACAAGTATTAGAATAAGTTACAAATGACTAGCTGTTTTAGAAAATGAAGAAGATAATTATATAATTCTCTCGGGAACGACGAATTTTACGTATTTTTTTATTCGACTGACCAATAGCTTCATCACCAAGATTTGATCCGTCACTGGACTGGCGCTGCGCCATCCAGCAGGAAACCACTCAAGGCGGCCTGGACGAATAATATTAATCTTCATATATATATACGTAAGTGAATTAGTTGATAAAATATTCAGCAGGTTCAATTAAAACAGTTGTCCATAAAATCTAAACATATAGAAAAATTCATTACATAGAGTCATAGGTTAACGCGGGAGTCTTTGGGGATCCAAGCCCCCCCCCCAACCCAGACAAGATACAACCCTACCACCGTCGGAGGCAAGCGGTAACGAAACAAAGAGTAAGCAAAAATAGCCGAAAAAACTTAGTTTTACACTATATATAAAAAATTTGCCGGAATTTTTATGTTTAATTTTTCGTAAGAATCATCCAATGCGATTTTGTCATGGCAGCTGAATGTCCAATTTTGCTTCTTGACTTTGTTCCGCTATATTGAAAGACAGACAAAGACCCACATCAACCAATTTACAGGAATACAGTATAGTTCTCAATAAAATAAAGCCGGGTATACCTCCTCAAATAAAACTGCATTAGCAACTTGTTGCATAGCCGTGGCTTCTGGTGTGTTTAAATAATTATGTGTAACTGTCTAGTAAAGTACAAAATCAGTAAATCAAAAATTTATAAACGTGAAGAAATAACGAATTCTTTATTCCAAAATTGTAAATGCATTATTATTATTATTATTATTATTATGCTTTAACACCAATGAATCGACATCGTCCGCTATATATTATGCTCACACATTTTCCAGACCCACAGTCAGCAGTGGAAGTGTGGCACAGAATTTAGCGGTTTATTTTAAAATTAACCATGCTGCCTTAAACTTGGTGTCCTATCACGTAAGCTTTTAGCGAAGTGCGCCAAGTATATATACGTTACGTGCGTTCCACTTGCCAATAACTGCTAAACATGGTAAGTGCCATTGGGTTTTCATGATCTGGTTCATTGAGCTTCTGACCTTGAAGTTTTCCAAAAAAATGTCAAAAGTCTGCAAAAATTCGATTTTATCTAAAAAGGCAGTTGTTAAGTGCTCGCTCTGGGACCAATCCGAAGAGGTCGTAGCCCTCTTCTGCCCAAGGCTTCTCAGGGAAAGCGCTTGAAAATAACCATTTTACATTTTTGGCTGTCGTTTTTTACTGAGAGATGGGACTGCCACCAATCAGCAGAGAATTAATTGCTCTACATTTGGAAGGCAAGCCCAGAAGGGTCACAGATGTACCCAGAAAAAGTTAGAAGCAGTCAAAGTCGGACAAAGTACAATTTTTGGCAAACTTTCATTCCAGAAAATCAAGAATTGATTTCTAGATGCAAGAGTTGATACTAAGCGGAATAAACTAACGTCAACTTAATCTGCATAACCTCCGCTATCACCTGGTGGAACAGGTTAGTCGCCTGACGAGTCAAATCCGGTGCTGGATTAGTATGAATGGAGCCTGAACAGGGCTCTAAATTTTCATTGTCGTCAGAAAGCTAAGCTCCAGAATTTTTGCTGGCGTGGAATTATTAGGTATGTACTAAACTTTCCTTGCAGTAAACCAATCAAATATTTCTAGGTGCAAGACTTGATACTGAGACAGGATTATTATATTATGATGATTATACATTAATGTAATCTGAATGGCCTCCTTTATCACCCAGTAGAACGGATTTGCCTCCAACGAGTCGAATTACACAGCCAATGCTGGAACAGTGTAAAATAACTGCAGAAACATAGCACACAATCTCATGGGTGGATCCAGGAAGGGGGGCGGCCGCCCCCCCCCGTCGCGATTCGAAGGTAGGAAAAATTAAGGAGAGAAAGAGGAAAAAGGGCAGAAAACCAAAAAATTTCGCGCCGTCGGCGCGAATTTTCTACTTTTTAACCGCATATTTATTGCATTTGTGAAGAAAAGGCTTGAAATGCATCCTATTTTTCGGAGAACATTACCATTTTTGCCTGAAAATGTCAAGAATTTTAAAAAATTTGTTCAGTTCTTCAGTATAAAAAGAATTACATATCCGAAGACTAATTTTATTGCAAAAACAAAAAATTTCCTTAACTTCTGGGGGGCTCTGCCCCCCAGACCCCCGCTGGTAAAATTTTACCGCCCCCCGTCACGAAATCCAGGATTCGCCAGTGCACAATCTGCCGAATTGTCCATTCCGCCAAAGGACAGAAGGGACATTTCATTTGCAACTAAAAAACTAACTCCAAATTGTAGTCGCCGCGGACATAAGAGGGTTAGATTTAGACTAAATTTTTGTCAATTTTAGTTATTTCACAGTTATATATAAAGGATTTTTCAAATATGCAACACTGGGTAAGGGCAGACCTGGTAGAAGCTCTTGACCTGTGGTCAGTTTCATAAAAAAACTTTCTCAAGTAGTCTGTGTTCAGTGACAACGATCTCTTCTGTATTAACAATTACATACATGTAAATGTTTCTCCGGACAATTGTACGGCAATTTATTTAGCCAGCTATGCAGAGTATTGAATCAGGAACAAAAATTATAACTTAGATTTTCAAAAATTTCTCGCATTGGAAAAAAATTGTTTGATCGAAATCGATTTACTTGATTCGAGAACTTTTTCATCATCGTGACTTGCGGATCTCGTAAACTTCCAGCGTAGTTTAGCCACAGGACTAGAGGACATTATTATTATGAAAGTGGCTCCTGGCCCTGGTGTCTCGGTCCAAAAAGTAAACCAAACCAAACTGACTCAGATCCAGACATGTTATGTTCAACAGTATTGTATGACCCACATAGTTTGTTTCAACTGTATCTAAGCA
This sequence comes from Trissonchulus latispiculum, assembly GCA_030248195.1. Classification (NCBI taxonomy): domain Eukaryota; kingdom Metazoa; phylum Nematoda; class Enoplea; order Enoplida; family Ironidae; genus Trissonchulus; species Trissonchulus latispiculum. The sequence goes on from JASAND010011457.1 coordinate 48,203, forward strand.
AACCAAGGCTTTTACCTGGCGCTAACAGGCATGTTTGCTTGCTTACTGTCACCATTTTACAGCTTTATTCATAGAGTATCTTCAAAAATGTCAGCTGATTTTTTGACATTGGTCTTGGTTCCGGATGGGTGAACGATCACTTAAGATTTTAAAGTTTTAGGCCCAAAGGAAGTTTACTCAGCTTTAGGAGGTACCGCTCCTGAAAGACTGTACAAACGGTTTTCACGCGCCACGCCACCTTTGTGCTAGCAAGCCAAGCCTACAAAGGAATGCCTAAATACACGGTTCATGCGGACTTCGGGATTTCATTTCCCGGTTTTTCAGACCCATTTTGTCGGTTTTTCTACAGTAAATTGCAGTGAATTTAGAAGATTTCGTGTTATTATACTAACGATTGTACCAATTTTGGGTCTATTTGGAGCATTTTAGCTACCGAACGCAGTATATACATGAATGGGAATTCAGAGCTAGCAAAAAATGATACCAAAAACACACTAGATTCGTGTTTTGCGACACCAAAGTACCAAAGCAAAATAGCAACAAAAAAATTGGAGCTGTTGCGAACTGGGAAATTTTTGAAAAATCACTATAAAAAGATATACGATATACGATATAAAACATTCCAAAATATATATTCGGATCAGAAAAATTTTAAAAATTTTTATATTTTGACTAAAATCGGCGTTTTTTCCAGTATTGGACTTCATCTAATTTTTATTTTCTGAACGTTTAAAAATGAATTCCATTTACTGAAAATTAAAAATTTCAAAATAATGGCGGTTTTGGGGATGGATCCCCCAGAAGTTGAGAATTTTTTAAACTAACGACAAAAACACGTTGAAAAGTTGAATTCCGTTGGATATCGTATGGAACATATATATATATATATATATATATATATATATATATATATATATATATATATATATATATATATATATATATTGTGCTGCATGGCAACTATTTTTCTGGCTCTGACTGCTTTTATTATACAAAAAACCATATGGAATTATACTAGCCACAGGAAACGGTATCTACTTAACTACTATTTTACAAGTGCAATTTTACAATTTACCATGCATCCAATTAGAATCCTGGAAACCAAATAAAGTGACAAAAGTTAGGGAACTTGAGAAGTTATATTATAAAGATAAGATTCTTCTTGAGAAGAATCAAGATTATAAACCGGACTTTTCGTAAAGACAGTACTAAAAACTAAAACAACTGCAAGTTTCGTGGATAAACCTTTCCTTTCTAAAATTTGCACGAAAAATACAAATTTCTCTGACTTTGTCATTTTCCCGGTTTTCCCCGATGTTTCACGATTTTCCGTGATATTCCCGATCGCATGAACCCTGTAAAATAACACCAAACAAAACAAAAAGACTTAACATTGCAGCAGTGCGATGCCACCTTCAGGCGATAACGTACTGTTCTTCTGGCCACGTATGTACTATGTACATTGTATAGGTTATGTAAGGACGCCGTCGTACTTCTATACGATTACAGTTTCGAATATTGAATCCTTATTGCAGTGAAACTTAACTAGACTAACCTAAACTAAAAATTTCTAGTTGCCAAAACTTTTGGCTTAATTTGACAGAACTTTGCCCGATAGTTGTCGTGATCACAAACTGATAAGTTCATGAGTTATGATGTAGTGGCGACGGGACACAGCAGAATCCAGAAATCTAATCACGTCTATATACTCTTCTGACCATTTGTCGATTCGTAAACAACCACACAAATAGCTTATTGCCTAAACAACACCGTCTAGAAGTAAAAAACATTTTACTGCAGTAGGCATCAAACATTATAACAGTAAGAAAAAACTAGACCAAACGGAAAACCCTAACGCACATACGTTTACAGATGGAGCATACAACTGTGCCCATAGAGCAGTTCACCAAGGAATAGAGTAACCTACTGTGCCCGCCCATAGAGTAGTTCACCAAGGACAGGTTTCACAAAGATTTCATAACATGTAGCGCAAAGGCTTAGGGGGCAAAGCGATAAGATCCATACAGGCCACACGTTACAAAGTTGTATATACAACAAAACATGCCACAAAGAAAATAATGAAACCTTATTCCGAACAGCAATATTCAGCATATCAGAAGCATATTAGAGCGTGCACAAAAATTATTGACTGAAAGCCAAGAGATCAAAATAGTTTTCAACTACACTTAGGAACACAATGCATAGGAATGAATGAATTAAACAACGCAAAGTTGTACGTTTAACAGCATGTAGTGACTGTAGTAGTATGTAATTTAGTTTTAATAATGTATACTTCACATCTATACTAGAGATGAGCACGTACCGCATTCTTCGTTCCGTGCTAGCCCGCTATAAAATTTTGTTAGGTCCGGTTCGGAACGGATTCCCCGGTTCGCCCCTCTAGCAATCCGACAAAATTCGACCAAGCCTGGACCGCCAGGAGCAAATTTTCAAATACTAACACCAATATTATTTCAAATGGTTCAACACAACATGAAAACGCTAAATACTACCAGGAAATGTTAAAAATTGCTGTAAAATAACCAGAATGAGTAAATTTTTAGCTAATTGTGCTGCTTTCACAACACTTTCTGCTGCAGTTGCTGCGGGCCGGGCCGAATTACTCATTTCTAGTTGTATACGCATATTCATTCAGACTACATTGCAACAATTTTTAGTCTTGAACCACATCGAGATGGGTTCAAAGCACTGCCATTACTAATAATTTTCAATAAAACTAATTGCAAAAGAGCAGCGCTAAATACAAAGCAAAGAATCAACAGTAATAGAACCTGAGTCGTATATATACATATATGTATATATATGGAAAGGGGGGGGGCCGGGAGAATGGGCGGGGGATGTGGAATAAAAATAATAAAGAAAGTAGCTAAATAAATCGGGGGGGTGGGGCTGTATTTGGTATAAATATTTTAAATGAAATAGAAGGTTGGGGGTTGGTGTGGGGTTTGGGAAAGGTGGGAGGTGGGAATTTGGGAGGAAAGGAGAATAAAGAAAAAGGTAGAAAATATGTAAAAATTGAAGGGGTGGGGGAGTGATTGAGAGCTGTCACGTCACAGCAAGCAGGTGAAGTGGAAACTTCAACAATAAGCCAAATAAAGTTCAAATTCTGCCATCAATTATAGGTATGCCAGGGTTTGTACTCTGTAGGACCAAAGTGCGGATAGACTTCTTTGGATCCAGTCGCGTTACTTCAACTGAGCACGGGGCCGAACAATACTTTGACATAAGCTCATCAACAGGGCCCGACGGTCGTTCAACTTTCATCAATTCCAAGAGTTCCGCAGCAGCCATAGCTTCCTCCTGCTCAATTTGTCTAAAAGTACACGCACGATATATACGTAATGTATTATATATATTATATATACAATGTCTATTTACAAAAATGCCTCGAATATTAACTGAAACTACAAAATGGTTCAGAGAGTCAGAAGTTTACAAAAGTTTCAGTTTCAAAATCATAATCAATACAATGCAACATACAGTATGAATGACATGACACAAAAATGTGGGCAGAAAACTGTGATAACCTATACTGCAACAGTCATCAGAGACCTATAATATATATCAGATATATATTTTCAGAATTCTCACGATGAGAGGAAAATATTTATAAAATTTAAAATCTGTCAAAAAATAAAAATTATAAATAAAAAATAAAATAGAAAAAATAAAAAAAATAAAAAATAAAATATAAAAATAAAAATTATAAAATCTGTCTCAACATAGTCCTAGGTATGTATATGTGGTAGCAAAACTGCACATGTTGGCAAATGTGCACATTTGCCAGTCATTTTGGACAAACTGCACTTTCTCCAACTTAAGGCTGGACAAATTGTTCTAGAAAGCGCGCATGTCAAGTTTTGCCAATTTTTACTGGCGAAACTGCACTTGTGAGCGTCTCAGTCAGTTTTTCCAACTTACCGTTGGCAAAACTCAGGAACCTCTGAAACAACGCTGATTGATGAAACCTTCCCCTTTAATGTTGCACAAAAATAGGGGTCATGGTATGATAAATTTGACCAGTTATTGGTTTCAAATTATTATTTCTTCATCTTTTGCCCTTTCTCCATTTATTTTCACCTTCATATTCAATTTTGTTCGTTAGTTAGTAAAAGTTTTACGGGCAATGTCAACTTGAAGTTATTTATTTGATCAATTTTATTTGATCCAACTCCGAATTTTCTTTTTCTTAATTTTATTTTGAAATTTCACTTTCAATTTTAAAGATATTGTTTGTTCGCGCTGCCCATAAAAATACTTGTTTGCTAATTTTACTAAATCTTTAGGACATTTAAGCCATTAATACGTAATAGATTTTATCTGGAAAAATTGCACTATTGCAGATGCCGCAATAACTTCAAGTGTTTAAAATTGAATATGAAGGTGCAAATAAATGGAGAAAGGGCAAAAGATGAAGAAATAATAATTTGAAACCAATAACAGTGGTCAAATTTATCAAACGTTTGAAGATGATATCATACCATGACCCCTATTTTTGTGCAACATTAAAGGGGAAGGTTTCATCAATCAGCGTTGTTTCAGAGGTTCCTGAGTTTTGCCAACGGTAAGTTGGAAAAACTGACAGAGACGCTCACAAGTGCAGTTTTGCCAGTGAAAATTGGCAAAACTTGACATGCTTGCTTACTAGAACAGTTTGTCCAGCCTTCAGCTGGAGAAAGTGCAGTTTGTCCAAAATGACTGGCAAATGTGCACATTTGCCAGCATGTGCAGTTTTGCTACCACATATACATTGTGTACATAAATTGGACGCCAACAAGATTTATGCTTAGACTGCTTTTAGCTGCGAGGCTCGGCGAAGCATTGAATAAGGTTATGATATAATCTTATTCAGTGTTGTAGCTGACCGGGTGGTGGTACTGCTCCTCC
>JASAND010011459.1:0-22910 GCA_030248195.1 Trissonchulus latispiculum
AAACTCATTTTCCGAATTAGAAGCTGTTTCGGGAGCATTACCTTCAGACTCTATTCGTGGTAACAACGGACCATGGTACGGTTTCACACGGTCCTTATGTACAATCTGCGTAGTATCCAGTGGGTGCTCAGGATGCCTGCAGCTCGAGATTGGGTTCACGTACTTGACAACCAAATACGGCCCTACCCACTTAGGACAAAATTTCGAAATTTTGTTGCCTGGAGGTCGAGTCATGCGCTTCAGGTATACCAAATCACCTTCTTGGTATGAAAATTCTCTAATACGTTTATTGTAGTGATGTGTATAACTAGCTTGTGCGTTTTCAATATTAGCTTTTGCAGTTTCCCACACCGATCGCAATCGATAAACTAGCGCATTAGCGGGAAATCAGAGACACGAGAAAAGGACAGTTTCAAACATAAGTGTTGTGGCAGCCTGGGAAATCTGCCATGCAAAAGGAAATATGGCGAATAGCCGGTAGAGCTCTGAACACTGGAACGTATGGCGAATAGACAGAAGGGTAAGTATTGCTCCCAGTGAGAATGGTCATCGGTGTACTTCGTCATCATTTGCAGAAGGGTTTTATTGTATCTTTCTGTCAGACCATTACATTGCGGATGGATGATACGCAGTGGTAGCTATTTTAGTGACATCAAAAAGGTGACAAACCTCAGCTACGAGTTGGGAGAGGAAATTGGTGCCACGATCGGACAAAAGAACTTGGGGGCTGCCATGACGGCAGATGATATGGTGGACAAAGTAGGAAGCAACCGTTTCCGCTTCCTGGTTTGGAATAGCAAATGCTTCCACCCATTTGGTGAAATAATCAGTGAAAACTAGAAGGAAACGGTTACCAGATGTGGAGGTTCTATAGGGGCCTGCGACGTCCACACCTACCATATAAAATGGCTCTCGCACCTCTATGGGGAACAAAGGACTACGGGCTTTCGGGACAACAGGGCGGTACGCGCTGCGTACTTGGCATTTCTCGCACCAAGTCTTTGCATCTGTATACATGTTAGGCCAGTAGAAGTCCTGTGTCAGGCGACCATAAGTTTTCTCGAGCCCTGAGTGGCCAGCGAGGGAGTCGTCGTGACAGAGAACCAGGGCCTTATCTTTAAGAGATTCAGGAACATAGATTTGCTTCCGGACGCCGACAAGCTTAGATGATTTGGGCAGATGGTAAACTATACCAAACTCTACCGTACATTGGGGTGCCTCTGCAACAACGCGTTTGGAGAGTTCTGTGTCATCAGGGAGAATTTTCTGGTAAAGGAATACCTTCATGCTCGATAAAAAGGCATCGGTCGCTTGGCCTGTACGGCATTCTGCCGACGGAACTAAATTGGTCGTCCGAGTTAGGGTTGCTACGATTGGGGGACGGGACATGGCATCGGCATTGCCATGGAGTCTACCGGGCTTGTGAATAATTTCAAAAGTGTGCTCTTGTAAAGCAATTGCCCAAGCTAGTAGCCTAGGTGGAAGATCAGTCTTTGTCTGGAGCCATTTCAAAGCATCATGGTCTGTAACAACTTTGAATTGGAGACCATACAAGTAATGACGGAACTTTTTGATACTCCAGACTACTGCTAGGCATTCTAATTCAGTGACAGTGAGCTTCTGCTCACTCTTCTGTAGCAAGCGGCTGGCATACTCAACGGGATGCTCTTTCCCATCAGCATGTTTTTGGGACAAAACTGCGCCAAGACCTATCCGTGAAGCATCGGTATGTAGGATGAAGGGTATGGCAAGATCTGGATGAGCTAGAATAGGTGCAGAAACTAAGGATTTCTTTAACTGGGCAAATGCCGAAGCGCACTCTTCGGTCCACTGGAATTTAACTGAGGATTTGGTAAGGTTGTGTAAAGGCTTCGCAATCATAGCATAATCTTTGACGAATCGACGGTAATAACCAGCTAAACCTAAGAACTGACGAACTTCGGATACATCAGTGGGCTGACGGGCAGCTTGTACCTTTTCAACTTTTTGTGGATCGGCCTGTACGCCGTTCGACGACAAAATGTGACCCAGAAATGCAATAGCCGGGAGACAAAACTGACATTTACGGAGTTTAATCTTCAACTTTGCGGCAGTTAACCTAACCAGTACCTTTTCAAGGTGAACTAAGTGTTCCTCGAAGGTAGCAGAAAATATGATAATGTCATCAATGTAGACCAGGCAACACTCCCATGGCAATCCTGCGAAAACTAGGTCCATCAATCTCTGAAAACAGAAATACAGAAAGTAAGATGCACGCAAGATAGACAATAAGTATAAAGATAAAGATATATGAAAACTGAAAGATTTGGAATGAAAGTCGAAACTAGAGTATTTTAAAATTCATTCGATGCATCGGAGTCGACAAACTCATTTTCCGAATTAGAAGCTGTTTCTGGAGCATTACCTTCAGACTCTATTCGTGGTAACAACGGACCATGGTACGGTTTCACACGGTCCTTATGTACAATCTGCGTAGTATCCAGTGGGTGCTCAGGATGCTGCAGCTCGAGATTGGGTTCACGTACTTGACAACCAAATACGGCCCTACCCACTTAGGACAAAATTTCGAAATTTTGTTGCCTGGAGGTCGAGTCATGCGCTTCAGGTATACCAAATCACCTTCTTGGTATGAAAATTCTCTAATACGTTTATTGTAGTGATGTGTATAACTAGCTTGTGCGTTTTCAATATTAGCTTTTGCAGTTTCCCACACCGATCGCAATCGATAAACTAGCGCACCAGCGAAATCAGAGACACGAGAAAAGGACAGTTTCAAACATAAGTGTTGTGGCAGCCTGGGAAATCTGCCATGCAAAAGGAAATATGGCGAATAGCCGGTAGAGCTCTGAACACTGGAACGTATGGCGAATAGACAGAAGGGTAAGTATTGCTCCCAGTGAGAATGGTCATCGGTGTACTTCGTCATCATTTGCAGAAGGGTTTTATTGTATCTTTCTGTCAGACCATTACATTGCGGATGGATGATACGCAGTGGTAGCTATTTTAGTGACATCAAAAAGGTGACAAACCTCAGCTACGAGTTGGGAGAGGAAATTGGTGCCACGATCGGACAAAAGAACTTGGGGGCTGCCATGACGGCAGATGATATGGTGGACAAAGTAGGAAGCAACCGTTTCCGCTTCCTGGTTTGGAATAGCAAATGCTTCCACCCATTTGGTGAAATAATCAGTGAAAACTAGAAGGAAACGGTTACCAGATGTGGAGGTTCTATAGGGGCCTGCGACGTCCACACCTACCATATAAAATGGCTCTCGCACCTCTATGGGGAACAAAGGACTACGGGCTTTCGGGACAACAGGGCGGTACGCGCTGCGTACTTGGCATTTCTCGCACCAAGTCTTTGCATCTGTATACATGTTAGGCCAGTAGAAGTCTTGTGTCAGGCGACCATAAGTTTTCTCGAGCCCTGAGTGGCCAGCGAGGGAGTCGTCGTGACAGAGAACCAGGGCCTTATCTTTAAGAGATTCAGGAACATAGATTTGCTTCCGGACGCCGACAAGCTTAGATGATTTGGGCAGATGGTAAACTATACCAAACTCTACCGTACATTGGGGTGCCTCTGCAACAACGCGTTTGGAGAGTTCTGTGTCATCAGGGAGAATTTTCTGGTAAAGGAATACCTTCATGCTCGATAAAAAGGCATCGGTCGCTTGGCCTGTACGGCATTCTGCCGACGGAACTAAATTGGTCGTCCGAGTTAGGGTTGCTACGATTGGGGGACGGGACATGGCATCGGCATTGCCATGGAGTCTACCGGGCTTGTGAATAATTTCAAAAGTGTGCTCTTGTAAAGCAATTGCCCAAGCTAGTAGCCTAGGTGGAAGATCAGTCTTTGTCTGGAGCCATTTCAAAGCATCATGGTCTGTAACAACTTTGAATTGGAGACCATACAAGTAATGACGGAACTTTTTGATACTCCAGACTACTGCTAGGCATTCTAATTCAGTGACAGTGAGCTTCTGCTCACTCTTCTGTAGCAAGCGGCTGGCATACTCAACGGGATGCTCTTTCCCATCAGCATGTTTTTGGGACAAAACTGCGCCAAGACCTATCCGTGAAGCATCGGTATGTAGGATGAAGGGTATGGCAAGATCTGGATGAGCTAGAATAGGTGCAGAAACTAAGGATTTCTTTAACTGGGCAAATGCCGAAGCGCACTCTTCGGTCCACTGGAATTTAACTGAGGATTTGGTAAGGTTGTGTAAAGGCTTCGCAATCATAGCATAATCTTTGACGAATCGACGGTAATAACCAGCTAAACCTAAGAACTGACGAACTTCGGATACATCAGTGGGCTGACGGGCAGCTTGTACCTTTTCAACTTTTTGTGGATCGGCCTGTACGCCGTTCGACGACAAAATGTGACCCAGAAATGGAATAGCCGGGAGACAAAACTGACATTTACGGAGTTTAATCTTCAACTTTGCGGCAGTTAACCTAACCAGTACCTTTTCAAGGTGAACTAAGTGTTCCTCGAAGGTAGCAGAAAATATGATAATGTCATCAATGTAGACCAGGCAACACTCCCATGGCAATCCTGCGAAAACTAGGTCCATCAATCTCTGAAAAGTGGCCGGTGAGTTACACAGACCCATTGGCATTACGACAAATTCATACAAACCATTGTGCGTCACAAACGCTGTCTTCTCCTTATCCTCTTCGGCCATCGGTACCTGACAAAAGCCAGAGTTCAAATCCATAGTTGTGAAGTACTTCGGCTTCACTTTCCCTACCTTATCGAATATCTCCCCGATATTCGGCAAAGGATACACATCCTTTTTGGTTATCATATTAACCTTACGGAAGTCAATGCACACTCTTTTCTTCGTGGTGCCCTTCTTTTCGACGAGGATATATGGACTTGCCCATGGACTGTGGGATGGCCGAATGATATCAGCATCCAGCAAATCTTGAACAATATGTTCAAAATTCTCTTGTTGAACTAACGGAACTCGACGTACTCGCTGTTTAATGGGAGCGTGTCCTTGGGTATCTATCTTGTGCTGCAGCAAATTAGTTCGACCGAGGTCATAATCATCTGCAGCTACAACCTGCACATGCTTGCAGAGGAGGTTCCTAATGGCGTGTTTCTGAGACTCAGCCAAGTCAGAGCCATCAAAGCTCAGCTCTGCTATAGATTTTTTACGTAATTTCTTTCTTTCTGCTTCCTTCGGGCTAAGTGTTGGATTTCCTTCGACCTGCTTGTCGGTTTGTCCAACACTTGCTACTAGACCGGAAGATTCCTTCATGGAACCACTCAGGGCGGAAACTTCATAACCCTTTGCTGGTTCTAACCATCCTAATCTGGTATGTCGATAAATTTTGACTGGGGCGTTAGTAGTATTGACGGCTCTAACGGGAATAGAGTCACCTAGGTGTACTCTAGTTAATGTTCTGGCCGTGCGAAACTTGAAGCGCTGGTGAGTATCTAGGTTAGGTTCGAACAAGAGATCCTGTTTCTGAGCCTGTTTGCCCAAATTTCCAGGTAGCCGACACATGACACAAATCTCAGAACGAGGAGGGATTATCCAAGACGAGGAAGCTTTTATCTCAGTTGGTGAAAATCTGCTTCCTGTAGTGACTGCTGATACTGGCTCTCCACCAACTGAAATCTGTTCCGATATGGGATCCACAAATAAGCTACCTGCTTCTGAGAGGAAATCCATTCCTAGGACGCATTCGTGTGGAACTTTCTCAGCAACGTAGGCAGGATGGCTTATGACTTTTGAACTTACCTGGAAGGGAACTTGCAACAAACCGTCCAATTCCAGAGTATGGCCAGTTGCAGAATCAATTCGAGGCACTTCGTGAGGACTGAGTTTGAGATATTCCTCATTTGCTAGCAATCGACGCCTCAGAGAGGAGGAAATCATAGTGATACTGGCTCCCGTGTCTACTAAGGCAGGAATATGTATATCGCGTATACATATCCAGATAACTAACGCCGAGAATGGATCTAACGAGAACAACATTGGACGAGATCCTTCTGGCTGTGATGTACGAGGTGACTGTCGCCTTCGAGGAGGGAACATGCTACTACTTCGGCGTCGGTTGTCAGATGGAGACTCTGAATCTGATCGGCGCCTGCCTCTACTCTCTACTGCTATCGACTCAGTAGTTGGCCTATACCGAACTGTAGGCGGGCTTCTCTGTCGATGGCGTCTGCAGCGACGGCAGCAAAGACACAGAATAATGCAGACAATCACCAGAATGACGAAAACTACTATTACATAAAGACCAAGAAAAGAAACCCTATAGCTTAGTCCCAAAAATGGATACAATCCAGAATGATCGGCGACTTCCCGAATCAATTTCCTTGCCTCACTATTCTGTCGTTGCGCTAATTCTAAAGGCGTGAAATCGACTGCGAACGGGGAAGTAATGTTCGGCCAGTGTGTTTTAGGTCTAACAGTTTTACACGGACTTGTTGTACCACTTTTAGACTATTATAATAAACAAAAGAGCCTACTGTTAATAATGTATAATCTACATGTGAAAACCATAGTACGCCATGGCTAGGGACACTAATTTTGTTACCTACATTTTGATGCGCAATAGTAGATGAGCGCGTGACCAGTACGTGAGATTCGTTCGTGCGAATGAGCACACCAGCCGTGGTGGACTGAATTTGGGTGCTTCTGCTTGAGGTAGCCAGGCGGTGCCTGGGTTCGCAGTATTTTTCGCTAGTCTGAGGGCTGTTAAATAGCGCACTGATACAACTTTGTTCTTGCGACCATGCTAACGGTATGGAATGTGGATGGCATAACCATAGCCCTGGATGGCTTATGCAGTGCTCATTACTGATAGGTAGTACAAGGTGGTGGTAGCTATCGTCTCCCATTGGGATATTTCAGAGCATTACCATTTCGGGCAAAAAAAGAGCATACTGTAGTTTGGTTGTTTTATTATGCCAACCAACGTTGTGAATTTTAAAAACAGGCTTCACATCTTCGTTAAGTACTATTGGAATTTCTAACAAAAAGGAAAACAATAATCGATGAATTTCAAGCTTCACTGGATACGTTTTTGCAAACTGGTATAAAAGAGCTGGTTCTTGATAGAAAAGGCTGCCGTGTATATTTACATTATTTCGCAAAAGACGTTTCAGCGTCGTTACGTCAATTAGATCGGGCGCAAGCCTATCTTCTGTGGCTGCCAGCATTGCCCCATCGACCATTCTAGTAATGGTTTCTTTCATTGTTAGACTGCTAATCATTAAATCGATTTCCTGAACTATCTGTGCTTGAGTACAGGCGATTTGGTTGATTTTGTCCTGAATTTGTTTGATGGAATGGTGGGTGAAAATGTACAGCTGTTCATTTGCAGCTGTTAACCTGTTTAAGGTCTGATCACGCAAACTTGCATCTGTTTTCATGAGTGACATGGCATCTTGCAGAGCATCAAGCTTGGAGCCTACTTTCCCCAAATAGATGCTGTTCGCTAGTCCCAGTCCAGTTCCGGTCAAACCAAGAACCCCTGCAATTAGCGCTCCTAGAAAACGTTTTTCCCGTCTTGGGGAGCCCTTTACTTGGTTTGGCGCGATATCCGGTGTGGGTTGGTCAGTTTGAGTACAAAACCCTTCTGCCTGTTTGCAGACCTGGTTTACCAATTTAGCATAAAAGTCAGTGTCTAAAACCCCCTCATAAGCAATGGCTAGGTCGGATATTACTGCCTGTAATCTTTTATGTAAATTGAGGCGGCCACTGCAGGTATTGTTTGTACTTCTAGACCCCTTAGCCACCCACTCAACGTAATCGTCATAGTCTTTTTCTATATCAGGCAACTCAGCGTGGATTACTATGGGGAGATACTCCACGTTGCGTGGAGTAAGCGCTAGCCCAGCTGATTCCATGGCTACGCCATATCCTGTATGAACCTGTGTGGTGAACTTACCGAGTTCCCCAGCTAGCGAGCCACCAGTTGTAGGTAGCAGACAAAATACAATCAGTGGTAAAAAGAGTACTGCTTGTATAAAGGAAGCCGCTCGTATACGGTGTCGAATTGGCCAGTGAGGCCTTACGTCGTGCGGACCAGGATGTCCCTCGAGCGCTATCTGAGGTTCCTCCCATTGAGTTTCTGCATTATTCATTTCCAATTGTGTATTAGTGCTTCGCTCTACCAACTCTTTGTTGTGAGCAACTAATTTGCATATAGTAGGTGTCCGCTGTACACTAGCCACGTGTACGGTCGGATACAAAGATTTAACCTGCGTGTCAACCCCCTCTTCTTCTTCTTCTTGCCTTTCCTCATAGCGTTCTAAACCAGTGTCATATTCAAAGGTCAGTGGTTCGGTTCGATTCATATAGTTAAAACTTCGACGTTTCGGCTCTTTTCTAGGGCCACCTTGTGTCGACTGTATTTGTGGGCATCGTGTTTTAATGTCAATGGCCGCCTGGCCGCAATGCCAACATTCGATCCTACTGTTTTGAGCTTGTCTTTGAAAGTTGGATGACGAGTGTGTTCCTTGTGATGGCCCAGCTGAATTTCTGAATTGTGTATTTCCACTAGGTCGGCCGAAACTCTGATTTTGCCGAATGGTATCTACCAACGTTTGCATCTGTTGGGTCAGATTGCCCATTTGAGACTATAGTGTGGTGACCTCTTGTTTCAGAGCCGCTGTTTCGTCACTACTGGTATTATGACGGACGGCGCTGTACATTTGGCGACTCTGTCTGTTATCATACTGCTGACGCCGCGAGTATTGTTGTCGATTTTGTTGGTGACGAGAGTCATCGTATCTGTCATTTCTATTCTGTCGACCTGGTCGACCTGACTGTCGCTCGAAATGACGATTGGGAGTGCTCCGAGGTGGTGGCCTATTCACCACGTCGTCGAGCCAAGGGGCATCTCCGTACATGAGATGTTGATGCGCTTCTTGCTCAACTGCTTCTGCTACGGCAGCCTCAAAATTTGTAGGCTTTGTCGTTATTACATACTGGCGAATGCGAGGTTTTAAGCCTTTCAGGAAATACCGTAATCTTAAAACCTCGGATTCGGTAGGGGAAACTTCAGGAAACGCATCACGCACAAGTTTCTGAATGTCATATGCATATTCAGAAACAGCTTCATCTGTCTTTTGTTCCCTCAACGTGAGTTTGTCGACTGCCAAATATTCAATTTTGGGTGAAGGAAACTTTTGCTCGAACTGTCGACATAACTCTGCATAATCATAGCGGGTGTTTTGGTCGAGGCCTTCGTAAAATGTGTCGGCCAGGCTGTCAATTTCAAGCATGCTAGGAAAAATTTCGCATTTTCTTTGGTCACTGAAAATTCTGTTAGACTGAAAATACCGATTCAATTCTTTTAAAAAGTCCTTAAACTTTTCTTTTCGGTATCCTCCAAATCGCCTAGGTGGTCGACCTATGTAGGGCCCTCCGTATGTAGCCTGTGTGCTAACCGGATCTGTCATTGTGGAACTGACTTGATTTGAGGTGCTCATCTCAAAGAATCTTTAGATAGGTAGAATGAGAGTACGTAAGCTACGAGATTAACTGAGTAGCTTCAAAAGTTTCATAAAAATAAGTTTCAATATTAGTTGAACATTTGGTGGTAGTAAAAGGTAAAGCATAATCGCATTAACAACAATTAAAATCACAAGAAATACACAGCACTTAAGGCAAATATTCATGTTAGGTACCTGAATAAGTTAGATATTAGTGCAGGAAACAGAAATCGTAGTAGCAATTAGGAGGCGTACACAATGACGTGAGATGCAAAGGCAGTGCAGTTACGTCTGGAGAAAGTTTGTAGCATCTTCTTTCAAATAATAAGTATTCATTCAATAGTCACAAAGGTGGGTCAATTTGGCGCTGCATACTGATATCATAATTTGCAGGGAATAAGTCAAAATCATTAAAATTCCATATAGTCATAAAGTCAGACAATAGTGGAAACTGCGAGTAGCCAGTAAATAATGAGCATAAATAGACAAAGTCAAAAAGTCAACAGAATACTAGGAACACCGGTATAGTCAATCATTAGTCCAATCTGGGGCACAACATCCCACCGCTGCCACCAGTTTTGTCAGCGTGGCCGAAGAATCCAGGATAACCCAAACAGGTCTTTTAATATAAACCAGACAGCACAAGACAGCAAACGTTCCAAACCTGAATCAAATGGGTTAAAACCCAAATGGGTTTTAACCCAACATATACATTAATGACAAAATGGTTACTAAATATGTGTGCAATATCCAATAAGTCTAAGCTCAAGCAAGACGAAACAAGAAAATTCCTATTCTTTCAGTAAAAGCCAGGTCTTGTCAGGATCAGGTCTCGTATTTGAGCGTAGTCTAGAAAACCGGTGAGTCTATCTCAGAATTTTAGTGGACAAGAAAACCTATCTCAGATAAATTGGAGTGTTTAGGAAGTCCTTAATTTACAGGACTGGACACTGTCCATGAGCCCCCTTGTAATTCATCTATACTAAGCCTCCCCTTTAATTCTCTCCCAGACGGCAAGCATGACACATGGATAGCCTGGCACAGACATAAACAAGGTTCTAATTGTACTCCAAAATGAAAAGCAGACTAATAACCTATTGGTCAGTCGGCTGTAATTCCGTCCATTTTCACCCTAGCCAATTTCATTCAAAACGTCCTAGTAATTAGAAAGCAAGTCCTTTCCATCTGTCGCAAAGCCTGTCCAATTTGGACCTTGAAATAGAAATGAAATATTTAATAGAAAGCAGGAGGGGGCATGGGCTGTACTACATGACGGCTATGACAACGTTCTTATGACTACATGACAATAAATATACTCTTCACCGTTAATGCGTGTAAACAATGGTTTAAGAATAGGGCTAGCATGATTTGTGTGTGAAATCTTGGCTTTCATTTTAAAGAACTTCTGTTTCCGATTTATATACATATTACAGAGTGTGACAAGCATCAAGTTAGTTATTAGGCTTGGGACATGATATGCACAATAACGGCTGACCCCCCCCACAAATTAGACCCATCACTTCAAAGAAATTCACACGCTATGCTTGTGTGCTGAAGCTCGCAACAGACGCACATTGAACCAACTGACTAGTTGTGTTTACGAGCTTTAGAACGTAGGCATATCGTGCGAATTTCTTTGAAGTGATGGGTCTAATTTGTGGGGGGGGGGGTCAGCCGTTATCGTGCAGATCATGTCCCCAAGCCTAATAATTAAGAGCTTGATGCTTGTACTCTTGATATTACGCATACATGTATGGGATTACATTTCAATTCCAAAATCGGAAATGTCCATTCTTTGTTCTAATTGATGACTCATCATTACAGTTAAACATTTTGTCATTGATATCTCAGCTCAGCAAAGAGTTCTCAAATATGATAAAGCTCGCACGAACATGTGCTAATATACGTACAAATGCTGAATAGTTTAAACTTTATTTTCTATATAAAGGTGAATTTTTCAAGCTTTATAAAAAATCGTTAAAGAATGTTTGGCACGTATATTTTCTGTAGTAAGCAATTAAGACCTCTCTTATAAAATAATTAACTGCGCAGCAGGTTTACAATAATTTAAGTGTCCGTCCAGCGGAAACTGAACCTTTTGCACAAAATCTTGCTTGTTGCAGTTATTTTAATTTCATGTTGTAAGGGCATATGTAAACTTAAATGATAACATGAAAACATGAAAGTGAAATGCTTAAGCTTACGATTAAATTTAGTAACAGTAGGCAGGCACAATTACACTTTAAATTTGTAGCAGGCACAATTCTCCTTCTTAGTTTTAGTAAGTGTGAGTAGGCATATTTCCACTTTTGAGTTTTTTGGCTGTGAGTAGGCACAATTCTACTAGGCAAGGCATAAGCGGAATAAACAGATAGAACAACCACGTTCTAGGAATCATAGCTATCAGGCCAAACTGAAGGAAGTAGCACGTGTAGCAAGCGCAAGTTAAATCACTGACATTTTTCGGAATAGTAAATAAATAGATTTCTTTACAGGTTTTTAGTGGGTGAACGAATTTTCTAACCTTATGATTTTCACCAACTCTTGCCCACGCCTGCGCCTCCATTAGTGCCCTATCCTCCTCGCTTAAGGATTTTGTTGCAGCCATCACTGCGGATTTTGCCGCTGTCAATGATTTTTCTAAAGTTGACCACAATTCCTCGGGCTTGGAACAGTCCAGAAGAATCACAAAGGCCAAGTTTCTTAAAATATTTAAATAAGAAAGGTAGTTAACCAATAAATGGTAGTCAAGATCTACTTAAATATTATGGCCTGTGCTTTAACTGAATCATGGCTGTTCACAAAAAATATGGCAGCGTTATCACCATTTACTTTTAGAAAATGCCACTTGTCATAAACGCTACTACCACTTAAAGTCATATATACTGACTGCACGATTAAATAGACTGCTCAGGATTCCACTTAAGATTCCAGAACGCAGAACGGCTTTGATCAAAACTGAGGTTTCCACTTTCACCGAAATTTGGACTGGGGTGGGAAGAGCAAGCAAGAGTATGCGCATGTGATAAGAGAATTAACAATAGATAATTCATGTAAGCATGAATTCGTTTGCTGTCAAAATTTTGAGAATTTCAAATTACTGGAATTTGAACTTTTACCTTAGCTCGATTCAACTGCAATTTGAATACGGCTGTTGTAGAATTTTAGAACGGGGAAAACTCAAAAGAAGAATAATTTTTTTAGATTTCAGGTTCGCAAGTGTGCTCATGGTCATGACTGACCCAACTAACCACTACTTATCCTAGCCAACTAAAAGATAGACTGAACCTTTGCACGCTCAATTTTTGAAGAGATGAGTTATTAGCTATGTCCTGCCTTGGACTTTACACGAGAGTACAATTTTAAAGATATTATTTGTCAAGTTAACACTCAGTTTGTATAATTTTAAGTCAAATCAAGGAAATATTCCACACCACACTGTAATAGGAAGGCCACTACATTCAGTATTATCTGCTAGTCCAATGTAGTCACTACAATAATTGGCAAGTCAGTTGGTAATTGATACATTTGCCGAAACAGAAAATGAAATCTTAAAGCCAAGAGCTAAATACTTTTAAGACAGATGGAAATCTTTATAAAACTACATATGTTAAAATGAGTAAGATAAGTAAGATTTTGCAAATAAATAAAGAAAAACTCATAAAAGTAATTGTATGGTTGTATTGAAATTTAGCGGCAGTCGGCATTTCTGCGTTAATGGAAGCGCCAATTGTGTTTCAACGGAAACTTGAGATTTGACATCAGCATTAATTTCAGAGCAACGTTTCTGCATTTGTAGAATCTGCGTAAAGTGGAATCCACCGATTATTCAGTTGTCCATCCAGTGTGTTGGCCAGGGCTCATTACTGAATATGTATTACATTACATATGCATTAGAAATCCAATTACACTAGTACAATTATTGGCATGTTTGCCCTGTAGTTGTACGACGAACAAAACTATAGAAAATGATAAGAAACTTTTTAAATATAGAATTAAATGAAAATAAATTTAATATAATGAATTAATCTGGACGTGTTTGCCAACAGGCAATGGTGCAATTGGTGGGACTGTAGGCGTCAGCCACGCCATCGAGACGACGGGTACGCCAATTAAGCAGAAGTATCGGCGATGGTCTCCGAGAGCTGCACTCATTGAAGAAGAGAAGGTGAAGAATATGTTAGCAGAAGGGGTAATACGTGTAAAGAAACGTAAACGGTCAAAATGTATATTATTTAATTTAACAAAAAATCTAAAACATCTACAATATACCAAAACCTTAAAAAACACACACTTTTACATTATCTTTATATATATTTTCAAACTTATTTCCTTATTGCGTACGTATATAACTGCTGCTGTAATTTGTAATGATGTCTAGGTGATTGGTTACTATGTTATCTGTAATCTGCAAACTGTGAACTACGTACATATTTACTGTATTTACTGTAACAGTAATGTAACCTTGTTTTAACTGTTTATCTATTCTAACTGCTCGTTTCATCATTGTACCCTCTAGCTATGCAAGTAACTTACATTAGTATGAGCCTTTAAAATTGCAACATTATTACACAATAATTGCGTAATGTTTACGCTTAGTAACGCATTCCCTTTCATAGTCGGCATAACCCATACTAAACTTTTTCTTTTTATTAACAATAATTTCAAATTCACTCACCTCAAACATCCCCTAAAGGGATTTAGTCGACTATAAAAGGGGATGTAATTTTACAGTAGTAGAGTAGTCTGACGAATAAAACGTTGTTATTCTCTCCAATTCTGACTAACTGTAATTCCAGACTACCTAATTCGGATCTAATAGCAATTCTCTCGCTGAATAATTCGCAACTAATTATTATTCAAGTTGAACAATTCGGAGCTATAAACAATTCTTTCTTAATTCTAGCTAACTCAGATTCAGACTAAACAATTCATAGTCACTGAATTCGTACGTAATTACAATTCAGTAACATAATCGGTTACATTTTTGGAGGTTCCACCGAGATACGCTAACGTGGACTTGGGAACTAACAGCCAGAGTGAATCAACGCCCAGTACGACTGAAGCAAACAGCGCCCAGCTAAAGTCGGAACCCGCAGATACACTTGTGAAAACCGAAGCTCCCGATAGCCCAATAGCTGGACCTTCAACTCAATCTACTCAGACTGAGTACCAGATATCCAGAGCAACCGAATTCTCGGAAACAATTCGAAGTATCAGTAACAGAATAAATCAGTCGATCGATCGACTCAATCAAACTCAGAGCTATCCGGGAAGATTTACCCCGAGCAATACAACAGTTACCAGACTGAAGTCTGATAAATCCAGTTCAGACAGCGACGACAGTACGAGTACAGCATTTTCAGGCTTCAATCCTTCGGACGTCGAAGAGACAGAGAGAATTATGCAGCAAATGTCTCCGCAGCCGCCAATGTAACAAGGCGGACAAGTACCAGATTTTGCCCAACTTCAAATGGCCCTGCAGACACTTCCTGGCAGCCTGAAGCAAGCCATGACGGGACTAAGCGGCGTTACCAGCCTTTTTGGACTGAAATATTCTGGACAGGCTCACGAAAGTTGGAAGGAATTCATAGATTTATTTGATATCATCGGAACCGCAAATAATTGGGCTCCAGACGATAAAGCAAGGATGCTGCCTGTCTGTCTACAAGACCAGGCAAGAGATACTTACGCTGCCCTAGACTCAGCTACCAAAGCTAACTCCAACCAGTTAATAAAGGCGTTAAAGAGCGCATTGGAACCAGCAGAAATGGCTCGTTAGAGTAGCACGAAAAGAAAAAAAGGAGAAGGGGCGAACAACAAAAACAAGGGCGCGAGAACAAAATAGGCGCACAATGGGGGCCAACTGAATGAAAGCGGGGGGGGAGAGGGGGGTTAAGCCGGGGACGGCGGCCGGGGGGCAGGAAGAGAGGGGGAGGGGCAAAGAGAGCATGGAAACGCGGGGAGGCCGGGGGGGCGGGGGGGCCAGCGCGAGCGGGGGACCGGTGTGGGAAGAGGGGAGAATTGTGGTAATTTAGGGATATTGTAGAATTGGTGGTTGAGGGATGTGAGAGTGTGATTAGGGCTGGGGGGGGGTGGTGGGACTATAGGCGGGAAGGTTTTTGGTTAAAGGGGGGGTTTTAAGGTGGGGTTGGGGCATAGGGGGGTTTTGGAGGGGAGGTGCTTGTTGTCGGGGGGTGGGGGGGGGGGGGGACCGGGGGGGGGCGGGGGGGGGGTAGGGGGGGGCGGAAGAGGCGCGTCTGTTGATTGGTGTGGGGTTTGGTTGGTTGGTTGGGGTTCGCCAGAGGAGTGGTGGTGTTGGAGGCGGAAGGTGAAAGGGGTGGGGTGGCGATGTTGGTGTTGGGGGGGTTTGAGGTTGGGGGGTTGGGTGGTGGAGTGGGGGGTGGGAAGTGGGTGTGGAATGGGTGGATGGGGGGGTGGGGTGGAAGTTGGGGATGGTGGGGGGGGTGGTGGGTGGTGGGTATCTTTGGTGGAGGTGGTGGTTTTGAAGGGAGGGGGGGGGATCAAGGCGGGGGGAATTTGGGCCTGCGGTGGGTCTGAGGCTGGGAGGGCCGGGATGTGGGGGGGGGGGGTGTTGTTGGGGGGGGGAATTGGGGGAGCTGTGTATTGTGGTTGGGGGGGGGGGTGGGTGGGAGGGGGTGGGGGTGGGGTAGGTGGGGGTGAGGGGGGAGGTGTGCAGGGGGGGGGAGGAGGGTGTCGAGGGAGTTTGTGTGGATAGTTTATGGGGTGGGTGTGGGGGTGAGGTGTGTGGGGGATGTGGTTGGGATGTGATGAGATAGTTTTTTTTTTTTTTATATTGATATATATAGATTATTGAAGATAGATAAGGTGGAGGTGAGTATGAGGTGAGTGTAGTATTTGTGTTTGTGTTGGTCGGGGGGTAGAGGTGGGAGTGGTGGGGGTTGGGGGGCGTGCGGAGAGATGGGGGGTTGGGTGCTGGGGGGCGGGGGTGGAGGGGGGGGTGAGCATGGAGGGGGGACAGGTGGAACTATAAGGCAGAGGTGACGGGGGGGGGGTTGGGGGTGTGGGGGGGAGGGAATGCGTGGGTGGAGATTTGGGTGGATGAGTGGGGCGTAGGGGGGGGGGGGTGGGGGGGGTTAGTCGATGTGGGTGGGGTGGTATTTCGTGGTTGGGAGGATGGGTGGTGGTTGGGGGGGCTTGGTTGCAAAGGGGGGAGGGGTGGGTGGGTGGGAGTGTTGTGATGGTGGGGGGCGGGTCGTTGGTGGGAGGCCGAGACGGTGGGGGAGTGGGAAAGAGTGAAGGGGGAAGAAGGAAGTGCGAGCGAGTGAGGGCGTGGGGGAGTAAGGGGGGGTAATATGGGGGGAAGTGGATAGAGGGGGGATATGGAGATTGGGGGGGAAAAATTGGGAATAAAGGGGGAGTGTACACCGGCGCTGGACTACCGACAGCCGTATTATCTGCCACTATTGTAAAAAAACCAGGTCATTTTGTTATTAACTGCCGAAAACGAAAACGCGACCGAGAGGCACAAGGATCTAACAGTAGCACTACCAACTGGCGCCAAAACCAGGCTAACCAACCAAGCTGGCACAATAATGGTGTCAATCGTACAAACCGGTAAACTGGAGCGTCAGGCAATCAAGCAAATCCACGTGCCTACGCTGTCAGTACGAACACTACGGAGTACATACAGAATGATGCAGCTCCAACAGACGTTACAGATTTACAGGAAACAATCAAGATGCTTACAGAACAGAATGAGGAGCTATTAAGAAACCAATACTCTGACTTCGTGGGAAGCATAGATGTCTTGCCTACACCGACTGATAATCAGTCCAGCAGAGATAATAATCACGCGGAAGATACAAAAACACCTGATGTGATCACTACCGCGAATGCAACGCCAGTGCTAGACAACGAACCTGAGCACACCGAGAAAATTAGCGATAACAAGTCCGTGAGAATGAAACCTCGACAGAAGAAACGAAGCCAACAAACAAAGATTCATAACGCTCACAAGGAAATGGAACGACCAAAAGGTTCAGATCTACCACTGGTCAAATTCATAGGCGGCTATCTCCCAAAACTACTACTGTTACTACTTATTGCTGCCTGCCTAATAACCCCTGTCACGTCTGTTCAAAGCATCAATGAAATGGCAAGCGGACCGATGGTCTGCCAAACCGAGCAAGGGCGAGCCTTATGGCGACTACCAGGACGACTACAGTGCAGTTCAGCAACAAATCCCGCTCGACGAGACCTAGAAACAGTAGAGCTTACTCTCTATAAAAGGAACTATGTGAAATACAAATCAAAGGCGTGGAAATGTACCGTTGTAAAGCAGACAGTCCAAACGTTCACATACTTTTTCGCGACTCATCACTTAAAAAAGGAAGAAAAGCATGATCTAAGAGTAACAGGAACCGAATGCGAATCTATGCGAAGATTCCACCAGTGCGACGCTGGACCTCTCACCTTACGGGGTGGCTTATATCAGACTGACAACAAGGTAAACTACGAATGGTCCGGGGGAGGAATGCACTGCTGTTATTAGCACACTTACACTGCCACGAATTGTTTTATGTACGAGGCATTCGTCTACAAACGACACAGCACTGACAGCATGGAATCAATGGCTGGATGGGTTGAACACCGCGACTACCGATCCGGAGGATGCCAACTTCGTGACGGAAGCTACTTACTTTGGGAACCAAACCAGGACGAGCGATGTGAATTTCTCGAATGGCAAACACTAACGGGAGACATGTGGAGAACTAACTGGTTAGCAGACAACGATCAGCTTGCGCTCACCTTCAAAAGCGGGAAATACGCCAAAGATTGTGTTGGCCGGACTATCCAGCTCACAGATCAAGGTATCCCAGTCCGAATCATCCCACAAATCAACAAGACTAAGAGGTCTACATCCAACTATACGACTCCAGAACAACTGATGGCTAGACTGCGGAAAACAGAAGAAGTAGGTCCTCAGCTCAAACAGTGGGCTATCAATAATGGGATCGTGACTACCGATTTGATGGCTTCATCACTACAAGCACAAGAGCTTAAACTTGAGAGAAACCTAAACTTCGCCTTTAAACAGGCAATGAACGCTGCCTGCCGCTCGATGCCAACAATTATGGAAGTCCTTAAAGCAGATATGATGGCAAACCCAACACTAGCCATCAGAGCGATCTTAGGTTTTAATGACATCATTGCACGAGCAGGCGGGAATGTTATATCAACATGTCCATGCCAAGAAATCGAAAAGGGGTTTTATCATTTCGACCCGATGAACGAAACATGCAGCATGGAAATCCCAATCAAATTCCTGTTAAATTCACAGGAAAATTCAGCCTATCTCGATCCGGTCACCAATATCGTGCATAAGAATCCTTATCCAGTCGATTGCAGATTAAACAGAGAGATCCCAATGCAACTGTCCGGGAAACTGTACGCATACCAAAGCGAAACAGGAGACTTAACACCATTACCACACATTCCAGAGCTCAGAAGGGCATTTTCCTGGAATACTACTGAACCTTGGAGTTTCCAACCTACCATCTTTAGCCAAATCGTTATGTATAATTTCTCTGAAATTACTTCAGAAATCAGCTTAAACGAAATCATCGGAGGTTTACAGCACCAACAAAAGATTTTACAGGAACTCAGCGATCGCACCACTCGAAGATCTCCAAAATAAGTAGCCCAAGGAGTGATTACGGGAATAATGAATAAAGGATTCTTTGGATTTCTTCATGGATTCGCTGTTAGTCCATGGCAACTATGGGTATTCCTAGTGTGTACCTACGTAACACTAAGCTTCCTGTTACTACACTGCTGCCCAAATAACATCAGAGACGGACTTACATTCAACCTACCACGCTCGTGGCCACACTTTACAAGGCGCGCACGCAAACGAAGGCGCTCAACTTCAAGAGCCTTGATGCTAAGATTCCGGAAGCGGAAGCGCAGCAGTCCAAACCGCAGTTCGAATAACAACCCGGACTCAGACGAGCAGGAAATGGTCATTCTCCCACCTCCCTGTCCGCCAGCATCTGCGCCTAGTCTAATAGGAAGAGTGCGACGTAGGTCTACGCCGGCACGAGTTCCTACCATACTACATATACCTGCATATGTTCCGGAAACACAAAACGTAGAAGCCGAGGATATTCGGAAACCAGAATCTTTATATCCACAGAAGCACCTTAAAACGGACCAACATACGCAAGTCTCACCTGCTATGACTACTTTCCTACAATCAAAGCACTAGTCGACACCGGTTCGACGATTACTCTAATTGACGAAAGCATCTATCGAAAACAAAAACTTAATAATAAAGCCTGGTTCACACTGCTGTCTTATGTCTTATGTTTTTTGTCTTTTGTGTTATGTCGTATGTCTTATGTTTTATGTCTTAAGACAGAACCGTTCACACTGCTGTCTTATGTCTCTTGTCTTAAGCAGCACATTTGAATCTTTCAGCCAATCAACTTGACAATGACTAGACTAGCTGCAATGTGATTGGTTTATCTCATAAGACATAAGACAAAAGTTGAGCCTGGCCCAAGTCTGTCTTAAGACAAAAAGACATAAAACATAAAACATAAAACATCAGTGTGAACGCTTTACGACAGAAGACATAAGACAAAAGACATAAGACATAAGACATAAGACACCAGTGTGAACCAGGCTTAACTCTACACTAGTGCAGGAGAAATCGAGCATATCCGCAACCAGTATGACAAGTCACGAGTTATCTATCACCGGTAAATCAGCTATACCGATACAAATCGGGACTCAAATCCTAGATCACTCAACCTATGTCGTTCCAAAGTCACCTCACGAATGTATACTGGGGACTGATATACTCAAACGGCTTGGCCCGATCACAATTGACTTACAGAAAGAAACAGTAACTATCCACAACAACCGAAAGAATGACAGAGCCGAAAAACCCTCCACGGCAACAATTAACGAAACCATGACGATACCGCCTAGAGCTCAAGTTACTTTTTCATGTGGGATCAAAGGGCATATCACCGACGGTCTTTTTGAGCCTAACCCTCGATTCGAAAATGCTACAGGACAATATGTAGCCAGAGCAATTGTGCAAGGCGGCCCTCAAATCCCCGTCAGAGTTATGAATACAAGCAACGCACCAATAAAAATTTACGCTAGGACCAACATTGGATCTGTGTGCACAATTCAGCAAATGAGCGACCAGGCTCGCAACTCAAGCAACTAGACAAGAACTCGCACAGACAAACAGAACCAATTATCTGACCTTGATCTTAGCTCAGCCGAGCTAACACCACCACAGCGAAACAAATTGTCCCAGTTACTCCATCAATTCATTGACGTCTTTGCAAAAGACGATAACGACGTAGGGTGTGCTACAGCAATCAAGCATTCAATTGACACGGGCGATCATAATCCGATCTACCAGCGACCCTACCGGACACCGGTTTCACTGCGCTCAACCGTCGCCCAAAAAATCCAAGACTGGGTTAAACATAAAATTATTGAACCAAGCTCTTCTCCATGGGCGTCACCCATTGTACTAGTTTCCAAAAAAGATGGATCGATTCGAATCTGTGTAGATTTCCGGAAGATAAACGCGATAACAAAACGTGATGTCTTTCCCCTTCCAAGGATTGATGATCTGCTAGACTCACTAGGGAAAGCTCACTTCTTCAGCACTTTGGATTTACAATCCGGATATTACAACGTCCAGATGAGTGATCAGGATAAGGAGAAGACAGCATTCATCTGTAAAGAGGGCTTATTCCACTATAACGTCATGCCATTTGGTCTAACCAATGCACCTGCTACCTTCCAAAGATTAATGAATATCGTCCTCTCTGGAGTGCAGACCAAATTCTGCTTATGCTATTTAGACGACATTATCATATTCTTTCCCACATTCGACCAACACATGTCTGATATCTCAAACATACTAGAACGACTACGAGATCATCAATTAAAACTGAAAGCAAAGAAGTGTCACTTTGCCTGCCGCACAGTCAGCTATCTTGGCCACACCATCTCGAAAGATGGTTTATTGCCTGAAAATGACAAAATTGCCAAGGTCCGAGAGTATCCTGCACCAACAAACCTCACGGAATTAAGAAGCTTCCTCGGCCTTGCCTCATATTACAGACGATTCATTAAAAACTTCACTCAGGTCACTTATCCACTCTATTCCTTGTTAAAGAAAGAAAACCAGTATCAGTGGACGGACGACTGTGAACACAGTTTTTCAACCTTGAAGGAATGCCTCATTACCGCGCCTATCCTCGCTTTCCCGGACACCACCCGACCATACATCTTACAGACCGATGCTCGGTCTAGGAGCAGTCCTATCTTAACTGGACGCTCTAAATAAGGAACACCCCGTGGCTTACGCCAGTCGCACACTAACTAAAGCTGAAAAGAATTATCCTGTAATAGAACTCGAAACATTAGCTATAGTATTCGGAGTCAAATATTTTCGCCATCTCATTTATGGACAGAAGATAACTATTATCACTGGCCTAATGACTGTGCGATCACCCAGCGGACGATTAATGAGATGGATACTCCAGCTACAAGAATACAAGCTTGATATACAGTATAAACCAGGAAAAAACCACGGCAATGCAGATGCCATGTCACGATTACCCTTTCACTTCCCGAAGATAAAAGATACAGCGGACGTGGTCTTGACAATAACCCTATACGACATTACTTCATTACATGCAATGCAACGGGAACAAGCTGATATTAAGCAATTCCTCGACTACCTGGAAACTGGCTCTCTACCAGACGACTTAACGGAAGCAACTCATATTGTAATCAAAGCTGCCCGTTATTTCGTCGAAGACGGTCTATTATATCACGAATATCCGCAAGCGAACAAACCTGGCAAACTATTCGTTCAACTAGTTATTCCAGAAATGTTCACATACGAGGTGTTTAAGGCTTGTCACGAAGACATCACTGCTGGACATTTGGGCTTCGAAAAGACTTATTTAAAAATCCTGAGCCGCTCAATGGCAATACGAGCCTTGGTGTCTATCCCAGTCGATGGCCCATGGGACCGTGTTGCTGGTGAGATATTCCTAGCCCCTCACCCAAACAGAAGAAGGATACAAATACATAATTCTATTTACGGAATACCTCACCAAATGGGTAGAAGCCTTTCCGCTGATCGACACTAAGTCCGAAACAATAGCTAAAGTCTTTGTTGAACAAATAGTTTGCCGCTATTTTTGTCCCAAGGAACTACTTTCCGATCGTGGAACTAACTTTCTCAGTGCACTCATGATGGAAACTTGCAATCCCCTATTGTGCTTCTTGAAATCAGCGACAGCCTACCATCCGCAGACAGACGGACAATGCGAGCGGTTCAACGGAACACTTATGCAGATGCTGAGCAAATACGTATCTCACACACAGAAGGACTGGTCCAGCTTTATAAACTTCT
>JASAND010011460.1:0-80771 GCA_030248195.1 Trissonchulus latispiculum
AAGTTTAAGCTGCAAGGAAATTCTGTCAGTTTGGTTATCTCAACTGTGGCTGTTCCTTTCCATAGCCTAAGTCGCTGTTTTGAGACATAAAAATTGGCAATTCCCATAAAGCGACTGAGTTATTGGGATGCAATGGAGGAATCGTTTATCGCAAGGAAATAATTGTGGGACCACATAAAAATTATGAAAATTGACGAAGTATCAAATGAAGCAAAAGGAGAAATGTCAATACTACTGTTGTCTACGTAACACGATATCTTTTCAAGTTCACCTAGTAGTTCTGTAGTATTACCTACTTGTGACTATCCAACTAGCCTGACCGGTCAAACAATGGTCAAAAAATGGTCAAAAATACATACAAAACATACACCAAGTAACACAACCACCTTAACCTGTAGCTCGTTTACGGCTAACAAAATTTATCAGGGTGAAATGTCAATGTCATCATAACATGGGTTGCAAAACAGTTATTGAATTTTTTGTGCTCAGTCGCAGAACCATGTCCCTTTCGGGGGCATCTTGTTTGTTTGGTGTCAGTTTGCTTTTGCGCAAATATATGGTTGTGTGTTGTGCATATCTTTTTCCATAGTTTGGATACTTCTGGGATTTGAGAATAACATGAAATGTGTTTGTTTGTTTGTTTGTTCCGTTGTAGGCCGATTTGCGTTTGGTTGCTTTCTATTTTAATAGTACACTTATGACAGTAGCAACAACAAAATAGGAGAGTTCAAAGTAGTCAAACACTGCAACGTAAGTGCTAGGAGCTGTAAGCTGTATCTTAAGTATGTAATTTCCTGGACCCAAATCGACCCAATTCAACCATCTTTTGATTTCGAAAATCATAGTTTTCGACATTTTATGTAAATTGAGTAATTCTCCAAACAGCTGACGCTTTCTCCAACCGCTCTGAAATAAATAGAGCGAATGCAAGTTCAGTGTCTGAAGGGTTTCGTTATTCTGCGGATTGTCAATATACTAAAACGTTTAATATCTCGTAACCTAACATGTCGTTTCTTTTCTCAGTAGTGCCAATTCTAACTTTGCTGAATTTGGAAAACCATGTGCTTTTTGTGAGCCATCTTGTAGGTAAGTTGCCACAAACAGGTAGCGGTAATCTGACATACCAACGGCCTTCTTTGGTAGCAGAAAATACAGGTTACGTCTTGTAATTTCAACAGAAGTTCGCTGGTAGATTTTAAGGGATATACCGCGGTACAATGGCTTAGTTTAGAGTAGTTAGAGTTAGAGTAGTGCTTAATGCAAAAGAAATCAATAGTCTCCACTGGTTTGCAGATGTAATACTCCAGAGGTTATTACTTGATACGCTGATAACAAAAACAGAGTTTATACGAGCGACCGTGGTCACAGATTTAAAAACTTAAATTTTTTGAAATTTTTGAAATTTTCCGTCGTTCAACATTGCACGGGTGACTTTTTAACGACCGCTCGCGGTAGGAAATAGTTTGTGAGCGGTCACCTCCCTTGCACAGTTGCCGCCCCCCACTTCTCCTTGAGTACCGTGAAGACAACAGGCATCTCTAAAAACTACAAGTTATAATTACAGTTCAAAACATACTTATACTTTTACTTCAAGTGAAAAACTTCAGATTTCTTTAGTATTTTTTACTAGAAATTTTTATTATTGTTACTATTATAAAAGCCGGTAAAAGATACAAGAGTTACTTTTGTGGGGAAAACAGGACGCTCCGCTTGTGACTACCGTACAGGAACACTTTTGTGGAAAACCATTTCTACAGGAGTCTTTTTAAATAGTTTAGGTAGGACGACCTGCACAAACTGTCTTATTTTCTGCACAGACCAAAATCGGAAGACCGGTGGTCATCTGGGAAAGCTACCGTTGAAACAAAATGTTGGAAAAAGAGTGGTGTATTACTTAAATAGAAAAATTAATCCGAAAACCTTTGATTTAAACGTCTCAACAGTGGAATATTGCTCCTTTAAGTGGACTATTTGTTGAATTGGCAAGGGAACTAAAGTCTGACCAAAAAATCTTGGAACCGAACTGTGAGCGCCTGTCCTGAGTTAACCTTTGAAGTTAATCTTCGACTTTAACATTTGACCGATTACCTTAGCAACGGTGAATACAATGGAATCTCATATAAGATGGCCTAATTCACGAAAACTACGGAGGAGGATAGAAGAAGTTAGCTGCATTATCAAGCAATAGTACATAAACATATGTTGAGTGGACACAAACTGAGGGATTGTCATTGTGGCTCTTTTTGTGAGGACTCAAAAAGTTAACGACGATGTTTTACTTCACTGAGTATCTATGGGTTATTCTAAGCTGACCAGTTGAAGCTCAAGCATTCCACAGATAATAAGAAATCGCAGTATGCGTAAAAAGCAGAGTATATTTCCCTTGCAGATGGTTTCGAAATTTTCATCCATTCAACAGTATAAGCTACAGAGGTGACTAAAGGTTTGTTAACAACCATTTCAGAAAACAGAAACTTTAAGGACCTTCCCTCCTGCAGCAGAATCTAGATCATTCCAATATTTTAGGTCGAACTTTGCATCATTCGTGAACAGTAGGCAAATGTCCGTGATGCCGACTCTTAGACACCATGGTATTCGAATTCATGTTATATTCGTTAACGGGATAAACTTGGTGTCTACAGCAACCTAAACACTTAAAAAATGCATGTGCCTCTATTCTGAAAGTATGATTAAATAGAATGTAAAACAGGAGATTAATTCCGTAGTTTAATCCCAAAATCAGGTGCACACCGTAGGCCCAGAAAGAATCTTTGTCGGAAATACTAAGTTTCCCGGTAGCATCAGCCATTTGAAAGTAAATTGGCGCTGGTATGATACACATCACAAAGCCAACGAAACAACAAAACATCATTTTAGATCCACGGGCACGCTTTTTCATTTCAGCCTTGGTAGCTAATTGCCTAGTAGTTTTGATTTTTAGAAATATAGAAATATAACAAAATAACATAACTGAGCAGGGAATATATATAAACATTGCATCCATTGCAAACTTCCAAATCGGCAATCTTGCATCGATAATACATATTCCAAATGTCACCAACACAGTAAATGAACCAAGTAATCTCGTCCCAGCCAAGATACATACAACGAAAAAAGTGAATCCCCAAACTATAGTTATCCACAAAATGGCAGCGGCTTTAACGTTAAACGCCCTTTTGTATACAGCAGGCATGAAAACTGCAGTAAATCTGTTTACAGAAATTAAAGCTTGTCCAAATGGAGAAGCATAAGCACAAAACCAACCCCATGCACCTGCCCACCTGCAAAACGCATCCATTTTAATAATATCAGAGGGTAATGTGCTTTTGGAAGGTCCAAAATAGACTGCCTCAAAACCTTCCAGAACACCCCATGTCATGCAAGCCAATAGGTCCGTTATTGCAAGTAGTAAGACTAAAACATATGTAGCTTGGTTTCGAAGCTTTTGTGATGATAGAATGACTGCAAGTACTGTAACATTACAAAATCCAAGAAGTGCGTGGGAGATTATCCAGGAAATGCCTCCTACCATGGCCTTTTCTGAATCAGTTATATTCACCATGGTTGCAGTAGTAACAGTTGCGAAAAAATTATGCAATGATTTTCTAAAACATTAAAAAAATTACGCAAGTAACAACATTTAGTTAGATTAGACCGCTGAATCCTTATGAAACCTGTGCGTACAGTCCTCAAAAAGCTTAGTAGCTTCCGCTACGGTCAAATATTTACCGTTGTGGCGAATTTATTATTTGCGGTTATAGCAGAGATGTATTTTTGATGTTTTTCCAATTTGATGGTAATATTGTACAGCAGGTTCGCTAGTTTCTCGTTGACTGCAGCTGTGGGAGGATCAAAATGTATATGAGTAGATTTCTGAGCAGCTCAGATATGCAGTCGTTGTTAGCGGACAACCTAGAAAAATGGAATTACTTTATAGTTTGTCGAATGATTAGGTTTATTTGGCACAGTGAAACCTGTAAGTATCAGCTGGTCTTGATGAGCGGTTCGTGAGCACAGTCCAATCTTGTGCTTTCACCACGTGGGCGGGATGTCAAGTTTTGATCCTTGACTTTGTTTCATTATACCACAAGATACAGACGTGCTATAACCACGCTTGCTCTTCAATTTACTCATGAGCGTTCCTATGTGTAGGCAAAAGGCAATCTCCTTAGCTGTCATGTAGTTTTCAAAAATTTTAGTTTGAGTCTACTGACCCCATTTGTCGGGAGTAGCGCGAATTCAGTTTATTCGAGCTGGAGAGCTTATTGCTGCTAGGCCAGGTACAATTCTATGATTAAAAATTTTTGGGACTATGCTACATCTGCTGGCCAAAACTGAGCTAAATCACAGACCAGTTCCGAGATATAGCCCTAAGTTTAAAAATTGTCGAATTTAAGCCAAAAGAGCGATTAAGTCAACTTTAGGCCAGCATAGCCGACTAATGCGAAAAGATATTGAGCTAATATTTTGCAAACATGAACTACGACGACGTTTTCGGTCAATTTCAGCCATATCTGAGAAAGTTTATTTTTTCGATTTTGGAACCTCAAATGCCAAAACCTTTTCGCAGTATCTTTCCCCATTAGTCGATTACGACGGCTCAAAATAATTATGTAATAATTACTCATAATTACTGTTATGGCTCAAAATGGCGAATTTTCAAACTTTGAAGGGTCTAGGATTTGGCTCACGCCAGCCGCTGCGGAGGAGCCAGCAGATTTATTACGTTCCTAGATACATTAAGAAATTGCATTGGGCCCAGCAGTAATAAGCTCTCTAGCTCGAATAAACTTACTTCGTACTCTGCTTTAACCAGCAGATTTACTATGGTCCTAAAAAATTATGAATCAAAAAATTGTACCTGGCCTAGTAGCAATAAGTTCTCTAGTTCGAATAAATTTAATTTGCGCTACTCCCGACAGATGGGGTTAGTACACTCAAACCACAATTTTTGAAAACTACATTACTGCCAAGGAAGTTGCCTTTTGCGTACACATTGGAAAGCTCTATCAGCAAATTGAAGAGCAAGCGTGGTATTATAGCACATCTATATCTTGCAGTATGATGGAACAAAGTTAAGAATCAAGACTTTCCATACAGGCGACATGGTCAAATCACAAAATTGTACCTTACTCACGAACCGCTTATCAAAACATGTATGTACCCTTAGCACACCGACTCCTTGAGTCAGACCTGAAACCTTATGAATCATTATCCTTGTGTGAAGGACTTCTTGATCCACCCCTTACTTTCTTTGGTCTGCTCTGGACTTTTTCCCAAAACCAATTTTAAAGTGGTGTGCGGGAGGATACCGCTGCACACCAATTTTTGAGTCATGGAACGATATTCTGCAGAACATTAGCAAATTCATTCGTCTTCATGATCCACTTATCAGATGTTAACTACCGGTTTACTGTCCGGTAATTAAACCGGCACTTAGATGGCGAATCGAATGCAGGTTCTAAAGTCCTACCTAAGGTGCAACTCGCTCACGAAAAGAAGTAACCCTAACTAAGATGCCCTAATAGAAAGAAATACCATCGTATTTAATAAGAACTTACGGAGTCTTTAATGGCAAATAAGAAATATGGACAATAATATAAAGAATGGCTCAACAGGCCGACTGGACACGATGACGGTTACACTACAACTGATTACATAAGCAATTAAGCTACATGATGTAAGCTAGATGGTTGCTGTTTGGATCTGATACATCGATCATTCACGAAAGATAAATAGAGTAATTTAGGGCGGATTAACAGTTAGTAAAGTAGGTTTTTAACATCATCCCCCTGGAAATAATTTTAGCGCCTGATAAAATTCCATGATAACGAGAGTGCTACCGTAATTCGAGTAAAGAATAAAAGTAGATAAAGTCCCATTTCTAACTCCGTATGAGCGGACCTAAACCGTGCAACACCGTGCGGTGCGCCATTCAGATGCCCACATAAGAGTGAAAGAAAGACCTTCAAAAGAAAGAAAGATTTGGTAGCTATTGGTAGTCAAAATACAAGTAACCTCGAAACATAGGGGTTAGATGTTTCACATTGAACGTAAACTTGATAGCAATATTAGACTAACTGTAAATCCAATTTAGAAAAACAAGAAACGTAAGTTCACTAAGAAGAAAATCCCACAATAGAAAAACAAGTACCCTTAAGACCACTATTGAATAAAACCACACAAACACACAAACCACAAGCACACACAAAACATTCACACTTACAAGTACTTATACAGCGCGCACAATGCAAAAATTCACTGCTTTACAAGAGTAAGATACTACATATTATCCTATACACTGTCAAAAACACAAAGTTACCTTTACAACGATTTCAATACATTTTACCTTTACAACAGTGAAAAAGAAGACAAATATAGGTTGATAATGGATCTTATTACATGACATTAAACAGTACATCTTATAAGATAAATATAGCTTTATGCTAACAGTACAAAGAAAAGAAACAATACAGATAATTACAGATTCACAGACTCAACAGATGTAATGAGCAGAACAGAAACTACCGAATCAGTACAATCCATTCTAACTCAACTCTTGAACCTACCTTGGCATAAATGCCCTCAGCATCAATGAATTGCATTACCGAAATGGTAGTTTAAAAGAAAACAAATTTCAACACAACAAATAATCCAAAGTAAACCCTAAATAAATCTAACTTAAAGATCCATAAGAAGAAAAATTCAAGAATTTAGTTTATCCGAAAGATAATAGTCTTTAAAATAATCCTAACTCACACTACGAAACCACAAATACCACTACAAATACTTCAAATTACAGATTCAACGATTCATCCCCTGGTGAAAAAATACGAGTACCCACGAGTAATAAACACAAAAGAACACATATCCTATCCTGACAAAGCCAAAAATAATCCAAAAACTATACAAAATCAAAGCTAAGTACACAAAGATAGACAGAAAAGTGAAAATAACTAACAAACTACGTACTAACTACAGACAGAAATATAAAGCACAAAATTTAAAGACACTAATCAAAAAGACAAAATATTATGGCAGTTAAAAGTTATAGTTCTTTGATGGCTGTTGGTATGCCTTGAGATTGAGCATAAAGCACCGTTGGATGGAATGCACTCGAGATGGAAAAGATAGCTGTATAGCTGAAAATAAACAAGCATTCACTACCACAAAAATACTCGTATCAACCTAAGAGATTCAAAGATTTGTAAATAAAGATCTAATAGAAAAAGAGAAAAGATAGAGATAGAAAAGAGAAAAGAAAAGAATTTCTAAGGTTTTACAAAATCACGCTTTTACAAATAACTAAAGCTTCACTCAAAAAAACTACTTAATTACACCAACACATAAATACATCATGAGTACCCTTTTAAGTCCGAGCTTTTAAACTAAATTCAAGATTAGAAAAGAAAAGAAGTTTTACAAAAGATAAGATCTACTTTACACCGAAATGGCTTGAGCTGAATTAGGTGTTAAAAATAAAGATATAGAATAAAGTACTGCTCTAATCTACTGCCAAAAATTACAAAGCAAATATAGAATACAGAAGTAAACATAACATAATTAAGAATAAAGAAGCTTTATAACCAATTAGTTAGAAATTCAAAAAGTTCAAAATGCAGAATTAGCTTGCCAAATTAAGTAACAAATACAAAGCAAAAACCAAAATAAAATACTAACTACTAAACAACATATTTATAGACGCTGGCATCTTATTTTTATTGGTCCTTTTAATATAGATAGGACTCGTTTTGCCTCTTTTGAGATGCCTTTATTTTCTCTGCGTCAGATTTACTGCATCATTCTTTTTATGGGCTTTTAGCTGTATGCATATTAATACGGTTAACAACAAAGACAAAATTCAAAATACAAGAAATTCAAAATAATGAAGTAGAATAAGTAAATGCCCAATTAACAATGAATCGAAAAACAGTAACTCTGATTAGCAATACAAAAGTCTAATTAGACTAGCAGTACAAGAGGTGACTTCTCGCAATCCATGCGCACAAAAGACTAAGCTTGACTAATAGTAAACCGTATATAAGCGACTACGCGCTATCCGTACTAGCAAAAATAATAACAAATGACTATAGCAAGCTAATTCCAACTTATGACCACAAGATTCGTCTTCCAAATAAAATAATGAGGCGTTTTAGGATTACACGTATATAATAAGCCTCGGAAGATTACTTCTTCTTCACAACAACAACAACAATACAACGAATAACTAATAAATTGCTTGCTTTTTAATGACTTTCAATACTTCAGATTAGTAAACTAGCAAAACAAATGCTTTAGTAAAAAAAAATTCCACAAAAGTAAGCTTTCAAGTAATTCAGATTAACGATTAGTAAAACTAGACCAAAATTAGTACGAAAAGTAGAGAAAAAAGTAAAAAACAAAATACAAGCGATAGACGCTACCAGACGACAGCACTAGTCATAAGTATATACGACTAGGAGCATTGTGGGTAGCTACGTACTAGGTGAAGGAAAACTTGCACTTAGCACGCAAAAAAGTAACGATATACAACCCGATGACCGCAAAAAATACTCTTTCATACGTACATCTGGTATATACGTATATCTAATATCATGATCTAATTGCAGAGAAAGGCGATGACAAAGCTCGTGGCTGAGAAGTTATAATCACATTGGACTTTTCCAAACCAAGTCCATTTTCCATATACGTATTTTGCTTCAGCTTTTCATAAGTGCTTTTTTCCATATCGTCAGCACTTGAATTGCCCTTTTCTTCATCAAACAGTAAATCCAAACCATAATCATAATTCTTTGGGGCAATAGTTAATACAGTTCCCATAAAAGCTGAAGTATCACTCATTGAGCCACTGTTCGCAAGAGCTTTGTTGGATTCCACTTTGTTTCTGCCATTCTCAAACTGTTCAAAAGAATCTTCACTTGAAGGTAATACGTATACTTCCATAGTTAAATGTCTTCCAGGAAAATCAGGATCAGGGACACGTATCCACTTTGTCTCCAAATCTTTATCTTCTTTCAGACTGACATTCCGTTCAGACTTTCCAACTGTCGGCTGATCACGTAATACAGAATCCAAGGGTTCATCAGCAATGGAAGGGGCAATACTTGTTCCAATGAAATCCATGCAAGGGTCATAGTGTTCCAAGCCTTCACAGCACGAGATATGCCATCTTTGAGATCATTGTGTCCTGAAGAAAGTGCTTCTTTGCTCTTGTCCAAATAATCAGACTCCAGTGAACGTAAGGTCGAATTTGAAATAGTCGAAACCTGGGACTGTGAGCACGAAAAATTATGGACTTGGCATTTTCTGCCCAGACAATCTGCCTGCTTCGAAATACCGTAGAGCTTATCAGAATTGTTCGAAGAAAACCCGTTCAAACAAGCGGATTTGCGTTTAGGGAGGTATGCCCTGTTTTGGGGGGTCAAAAACGTACATTTTCCAAAATTTTGACAACAAGAAGCAAAATTCGAGGGATAAGAACGTGAAATTCTGTTCCAGCGCATCGCGGTTGGCCTAAAACTACTGTTCATTTGACTCTGAGGGCCCAATTTTGCAAATCGACCAGAAATATTTTGAGATTTGGGCCAAATGACACTATGGCCATATTGAAAAACGTTTTGGCCTGTAAAAAATCTTGGAGAAACAAATCTTGGAAACGAATATCGGTTATAGTAGCAGTTCATAGGGCTACTCCTCATTGCGCTATTCGTTTGGTTCTGCCACTCCGTAAAAAATTTTTCGCCTGAAAAATCTGGACATACATCAAAGGTTCGAAAACGACCATTTTTCGAAGGATTTTTCGACCTAGAAAAAGACGTCTGAAGGTTAGGACGAAAAGAATGCAGGTTTCTGGTGTAGTTTCCTAGGCCACAACTAGGAATAACATTGAATTCGTTTCTGTACGTAGAACTTGAATTTCGACCAGAAAAAGTTCGAAATTGGGGATCTGCAAAATTGGTCAAAGTGTCACTATAGGAAATTCCGTTATTAAAACGTCTCAAATAACCTGAATTCTGGTTCGGAAAACAGAAAAAACCAAACGAAAAACATCTGATGGGTGGGGGCACGTATATACTAAGCAAACTTGGTGGAGAAAAACCATTTCTGGAACTACGTACGTATGTCGGCGAAATCGAAACATTGGACGAAAAATTCGTAGTTCTCGGTGAAAACGCAAAATCACCATAGCGTGAACTTCTCGAAATATTGCGCGGATGGGCATGAAAGGAAAATCGGGATCGAAAATTATACATACGTATGGGACACGTAGCCATTAAATGGCCAACTCTGTGACAGAAAAAACAAGAACGAAACTGTCTTGTAGACAAATTATTGTGGCAAATGTGGCTATAACTGCGCATTACAAACTATAATGGACTAATAAATCGAAAAAGAAAAACCGAGTCAATAATTATAACAGGAAAATCGAAAAAAAGAAAAGCAACTTCGGGGGTCATGCCGAAAAAAAACCGTAAACGTGTCGATATATACGTATACTTGGCTACAAAAACACGTCAAAATGGATTCAAAACAACGAATTGTCCGTATACCAACGCAATGCTGACAAAAATACTTCGTTTCAGAAGAAAAAATGCAATTGCGCACAAAAATAGCGAAATTTGCTCAAACACAGAAAAAAATGAAAATTGTCGACGAAACAACTGGGGAGGAGGCACATTTCTTTCCCAAAATGGGCAAAATTGCACAAAAGCAGCATATTTAGAGCATGTGCGACCTTCTGTTTGCTTAAAATCAACCAAAACTACCAGTTTTCTAAAGTACGTATGTTTCCAAATGTCAAAATTTCGTCAAAAATCCGTCTAAAAATGCATTTTTTCCACGAAAACGAGATCTACATAATACGCGTCTGCTCGGAAGTTAATGCTTACGTACACACAAAACAGAAGTTTGCCTCAAATCCACCCAAAAATACAAAAAAACTTAAAAATTCGTCGAAAAAATACAATTTTTGCCTCAGTCGGCCTTATATACGTATACAAAAAAATTACAAAAATCGTCGGTAAATTGCTTCAAGAGACAAAACAAACGTTTCTGATTGACTCACAAGTAGGGGGGGGGTTGGGAATATTGTTATGGCGGACATTTGCGTTGATAATTGACAAATTTTCAACAAAATATGTCCAAAAATTGGTAATTTGGGGGGCGGGGGGGGGGGGGGTACAAAATTAAATCAAATTAACGTTTTTGACGCGGAAATCAGTCGGAAATCCTCCTAGAACGACTTTGTGCGTCTAGGACGGTCGTTATTTGAAGCAATTTGGCCTAAAAATCGTTCAAAATTCGATTTTTGGTCGATTGGGGGGGTTTCGAAATTTTATCCTAAAATTTCCGAAACTTCGAAATTTTGGCGATTATGGGTCCCCAAAAATTATACGACGCTTGGGGGGTTCCCAGAAAAAATATTCAGCCAAACATTTGCCAAAATTCGATAAAAATTAGCTTTTGAGGGGGGGGGGTTTGGGGGGGGGTCAAAATTTTGTCTAAAAATTGCTTAAAATTGCAAATTTCTCGCAATTACGGGTCTCCAAAAATTTATACAACCCTTGGGGAGTATCCACAAATTTTATTTAGGCACAAATTCAAAAAAATTTGATAAAATTTGCCCTTGGGGGGGTACAAAAATTTACCAAAATTTGGCAATTTTTGCAAAAATTTTACAAATAATGCTCCAAGTTCAGCTACAGTTGCTTCTCCTTCGTGTCAAGGTTTCTCAGTATCGAGAAAATTCGGCACAAAGGTTGTGGAAAAACCCACGAAAAATTTTCCTAACTACAAAAATTTTCAAAAATTTTCTCCCGTCTTGGGAGTGGGGGGGGGGGAGGGGGGGTTTGGGATCCTACCTTAAATCTACCTAAAAGTTACTGCAAAATAGGTTATTGGGCTGCCCCAATAACGCAGTATCAGTTTCTACGCCGTCCCCCAACTCAGAACTTCTGGGGAGGGTGGGGGTGGGGGTAAGACAAGTCCCCCAACGGACAAAACCGACTTTCTAAATTTGTCATTTTTTCAGAGTTGCACCCTACACAATAGGAGAATTTCAAAGTCTTCAAACTTAAATAAAAAGTGTTTTAAAAGATTCTCCTAATTTTTGCGATTCTAAAACTACAATCCTTTTTCAATAAATCGCAAAATTAAGTTGAAAAATCGTTTTTGAAAAATCACGAAATTTGAAACTTTTTCAATTTAGCAAACGGGACAGTGGTCCTGTCACGGTCGCCAAATTTTAACTACCGGTTTACTGTCCGGTAACTAAACCGGCACTTAGATGGCGAATCGAATGCAGGTTCTAAATAAAGTCCTACCTAAGGTGCAACTCGCTCACGAAAAGAAGTAACCCTAACTAAGATGCCCTAATAGAAATAGATACCATCGTATTTAATAAGAACTTACGGAGTCTTTAATGGCAAATAAGAAATATGGACAATAATATAAAGAATGGCTCAACAGGCCCAGCGGACACGATGACGGTTACACTACAACTGATTACATAAGCAATTAAGCTACATGATGTAAGCTAGATGGTTGCTGTTTGGATCTGATACATTGATCATTCGCGAAAGATAAATAGAGTAATTTAGGGCGGATTAACAGTTAGTAAAGTAGGTTTTTAACACAGATACAATCCAAATTCCTTCTATTGCAAGAAATTTATTAAATAACAACTAAAAATGATCTAAA
Source organism: Trissonchulus latispiculum (assembly GCA_030248195.1). Classification (NCBI taxonomy): domain Eukaryota; kingdom Metazoa; phylum Nematoda; class Enoplea; order Enoplida; family Ironidae; genus Trissonchulus; species Trissonchulus latispiculum. The sequence goes on from JASAND010011460.1 coordinate 12,700, forward strand.
TTTACTCCATTTGTGGAAGACTTGTAACGGCCCGTCTGCTTCAAGTCCACTCACCGAACTAACGGATTCTGGTACAGGTGGAAAAACAATTTCTAGCGTCAACTACATTATATTTTACGCAGAACTACTATGAATTAGACGTGTTAGCAGATTCTTACAAAAACGTATCGAAAATTTTACTTACTTTTTGAATTTTTACAATTAGAATTTTACATAGAATTTTAAGATTCCAAGTACACTGCTTTCCGTCCGCTCACCCAGACTGGGAAAGTGTTAGAATAAAAACTGAGAAAAAATTTAGCTTAAATTTTTATGTTATGATTTTTAGAATGCCAATACTTATCCTTAAAATCAAATATTGCATTCGAAAACATTTTTAATGACAGCGAGTTTTTTATGCTAACACCTGACCATTCTGGGTTAGCGGACGGGATGCAGTGTACTTAGAGTCTTATATGTGTAAAAATGCAAAACGTAAGTCGAGTTTTTGATAAACTTTTGTAAGAATTTTCTAACATGTCTATTTTTTAGTTTTGCGTGAATTATAATTTTAAGTTAGAAAATTGGTTTATTACTTGTTCTAGAATCTGCTTAACTTCGGTGGGCGGGCGGGAAGCAAACTAGTCATTATATTTGCTACAGTTTAAGTAAATGTATTGGCTTCAATATTGACCTTTTTTGACTTGAACCGTGTTGACAATCAAGTTTGCTAGTGTAAAAATTCTAAAGGTTAGTTTGGCAAGGAACCAAGAGGAAGCTAAAACTTTTTTACCCTCGTTTTTGTTGAAAACTCGCATACAGGAGTTTTTCAAGACACTGAGTTCGAATCTGAAGTCCGTTTTGTTATGCGCTAGCTCACCACCGTACAGTATGCATCCATGCAAAATGTTAAAGTTATTGTTCAAAACAATCAAAAGTCAGGGAAGCGCAAGAGATCCCAGGTCTGAATACGAGCACATTCAGTAGATGATGACACATTAAATGCTAACATAATTGGGGACGGGGAAATTGCAATATAGTCTACTTTGGGATTCCGGTGATACTAATCGCTGGATGAGTCCAAATAGTGCCAGGAAAACACGAAAACATGCTAACGTTCAACTAACAATTCCATTCGTAACGATGTCAGTATCAACATAATTTATGAGGAAATTACTTTCATTCATTATTCAGAATCGACGAAACCAATAGCTTACTTGAGAAGACAGCCCGTGGCACCTGTGAAGCTAGATTGATGAAAGTTCCTTTGTTCGCATACCTCCGTAAAAGTATTTTCGGCCTAGACGAGTTCTCTTTTATTCAGAATATCTGTATTTTGTGGGAAAGATTTAGTTTTGAGACCGAAATTATTTGCTGAAGTCTCACGCACTTTCGGCGTAGGCGTGTTCTCTTTTATTCAGAAATCTGTATCTTGTGGGAAAGATTAGATTTGATACCGAAATTATTTGGCTAAGTCACAAGCACTTTCGGCGTAGGTGAGTTTTGTTTATTTGGAATCCCTGTATTTTGTGGGAAAAATTTAGATTTGATACCGAAATTATTTAACGTGTGTACACTTGGCACTCTCACTGAATGTGCCAACGCTAAAACGAAAACTTGAGGGTTCCTACTGTGATTGAGCCAAGGATAATTAGGATAGAACCACCTTTGATTAATTAGTAAAACGTATTTATTTATCGGAGTGTTAAATACCGCACAGTAGTATCACAGTACAAATAGCATCCCTATGGATGACTGTTGACCACGCGTTGTAACGCGGATTTGTTGAGTGGTAGGTCCCTCTCTCAAAATTGTTTTTATGCTAAAAATTTCATTTTTTATGCCGTTTCTAATGACAAAAACATGAAATAATGCAGTAATTTCAACATTAGTCATTAAATCGAAAACTTCATTGCCTGCCAGCTTGTTTCAGTACTGGTCAATAGTCAATGTCAATATTGAGTCAGAAAGTTCATTGAAACAGATTAAACAGTCCAAAACTGATGAAAAGTGTGTTTTCGGGATAATAACCATTTTCAGCCAAAGTTTGGAAGCTTCTGAATGTTCGCTTAATTTACCCTAAAATAACTAATTTTGAGTAATTTTGAGCGCCGTTGGCTGTACTATCATCCTCTTCCATCAGGGAAGTAGGATGGGGCGATAGGGCACCCAAACAGTTTTGGGGGCTTGAAAAAATGGCTGGGGTAGTTACCCAAAAAGCCCCCGCTACACCTAGGCTCTATCCTACAGAAATGTTTACGAAGGGGAACATAAAAAATTTTGGGGTTTTCTGTGGTTCCCCAAAAATGAAAAAACTTCTCCGCTCCAAACCCATCTCCTTTACACGTATATTTGCACTGTCCTCTTGCTACTCGATTCTCTATCTTTTGCTTACGATACAAAACTAAAAAGGTTCCAGGAATCCGTGGTTTGTACTCTAGACCAGAACTTGATTTTCGATCTAACTATACTTAAATATTTAGTGCTGAAATTTTGGTATCATGGATTTTGTGGGGAAGTGTATTTGTTTGGACTAGATTTGTGAATAGTTCTGTTGTGTTGTATATTATTCCCATTGAGTTTATTCTAATTACTCTAGTGATTGTTTCGTTTTCTCGTTTTGATGTCTTGTAGACATGGCGTTTTGGCTTTTGATGTCACAGATTCAGCGCTGACTGCAGTACTCACAGCCATTAAACTTTACCAGCTGAAAATGTCCGGATGGTTCAGCTCGAAGAATGCATTTTTCCAAGCGTGACTTACACATAACTCGGATTTAAAGGGAGGTCGCGGTGTACCAAATTTCATTGTCACCCATTTCGCTAATTTTCAAATATAACATACACACACATGTGTCCAAAAACAAGAAAAATTTTTAGAGATCAGGTTCATTCCAGTTTAAAATGTTGCAGTTCAAATCCTGACAATTTAGTATTTACGCCAGTATTTCTCGCTGAGGGCTTCGACAAGATGGCAAAGATTGCCGCACACAATATTGATACATCAATTTAAACCTGTAGATATTTATTACTGCATAAGTTACAACGACAAGCCGAGCAACGAGCGAGAAATGGTGTTCGAACGATTTGGTCAAGTTCATTCCGACTATTATTTACTTCAAACTTACAAGTCGCTCTAACTTTCTCAACTGCTTTGTAGAGAATTGGTGCAAAAAATAAAATATTCTGGACGTTAAGAGTTTTAATTTGATATAAAATTTGCCATTTTTTATTATAGGCGCCACTCATTGCCCATGTGTCCACAGTTAAACACCAGCAATTCCAGTGAAACTTAGCACACATCTTCCTTTCATCTCTGCAAATTGGGACAGAGAATTTGGTTGGAATATTTCAGGTTTCACCCGAAAACCACATTACTCAACTGAGTGAAAGCGATTCCTCCTGCGACGATTTGAAGAGCCAGTAGCATACAGGAGCCGAAAGCTTTGCTTTTGTGTTATGATGATGGAGAAGTTTGCGAAGAAACGATCGATTTTGAAGACAGTTTATCCTTGTACTGACTTCTTGCATATTGCTGTGCTTCTGGTTGTTTTACTGCGAATAAAGAACAGACTTTTAACTCCTAGTTGAATCAAGAGCTTCATATGTGGTAAGTACGCAATGATTATTGCTAATACTAGAAGTTTGCCCACTACTTAAAAGTGGTCCTAGCTGCAATTGCACACAACAATTCTTTTAACACACGAATAAACCTAAACAAATACCGACAAATGCATTCCAGTTACTCAAATGCAAAACACAAAATTCAGAAAATATTCACAGAACAGAGAATTCACAGTTTACTGAACAAAACCAAATCCAAAACAACAACAAAAATTTAATGCTGGAGCTCTTCAACGTCCAACTATTTTGGACTGTAGTGGGCGGGCGCGTAGCGCGGACGATGAGGGTAACGATCACGTTCCGGTGAAGTAGGATAAGCGGGGACTTTGAGACGTAAGGAAGATTCGTCATTGTGCTCGAAAGCTGCAGCAGCAGCACAGCGGTCGGTGGAAGGTCGTGCATTAAAGGCGGTGACTCCGGCTGCACATCAGCGGCAGCATTGGAAGGGTTGGTATCTTCCAGGTCATCAGACGAAAAACTGGCAGACCGGTTGCCAGTAGATTCGTGGGCGCCAGCGATAACATCCTATAGTGGGATTTCAGCGGGCACAACATCATAGGCTCCCTCCACCACTATAGCCGCCAACAGGGTGATTGGTTTCATTTTCCACATCGACGTTGCTGCTAGCCCATTTCCTAAACTAATGAATAAATTTGATTTAATGTTCACGAAGTTGAGAATATGACATTGCGATTACACAAAACCTATACAAAGAAATAGCATATGTAGTCTTAACTAGTTACTCAACCAATAGAATGGTCCAAGATTCCTTTATTCTGGAACAATAATTTCGTTTGGCTTTAACTCTAAAATTAGCATCGGAGAATAAGGAAGAAACGAAGATCATATGTCATACTACAGTTTACTTACCGAATTAAGAAAACCATCCCGAGTATGGGCAATAGCAATAATACCAAGCCGGTAACAGTCAAACTACTGAAAGAAATAGTTGCAGATGCAAACGGATAAATGCAAACAGACAAAGGTCGTTGTTAATCAAATGCTCAAAGCTGATGATATAAAACATTCAACAGCTCAACACTTTTGCCCAGAACGATAGTTGTCAGAGCTGTTTTGTCACTTTGCTTTGTGAAGGACATGGGGTGCCCGTGCTCACCCTAAATGCATAGCCGCAAAGTTACTAGTGTCCTCTTTAATGATGGCAGAGCCTGTCGAAGGGGATGTCCTTTCAAAGCGTTACTTTATATACATAAACTTCAGGTTCCGGTGCTGTACCACAGGTGTGGTAAAGACTGCTACGAGCTGCACAGTTTACCTAATTGACTAGTTGTAGCAAGTTTCTGTAAGTTTGACGATTCATCATTGAATCATACAACCCACACTTTAACTGGCAAAAGAAAGTAGAGGTAATTGCAAGACAAGTAAAATTCATACATAGCTTACGCTATCAGGTTCCGTTGAGAGCCACCAGAAACAATTTCCGTATTGGCGGACAGGGAACTAGAACTAGCTAAGGTAAATGAAGAATAAAGGTTCACTACCATATCCATCAACCATCCTGAAATTGTAAACAAATTTTTATTAGTTCCAACCATAGTAGAGAAAAATAGCGAATGGCAGCGGCTTGTTCTGCTCTAAACTAGCTCAGATTACTGATGACTGGAAAACAAGGAGCAGTTGAGGACTGAGAAGTCAACATTGATCACAGATATACAAAAACTAGAAATTGGTGCTTTGCTGCGTAGTCATCAAGTTTCTGTGGTAATCAGACCATACAAAGCAATCTGTGAAAACGGTGTTACAGAAAAATTCATTAAAGCATTTTTTCAATAAACAAATTACCTCTGTTTATCACCAGAAGAAACAGGATGTGTGATGGTAGAAATCAGTGTGGGGCAGATTTGACCAGATCCAATGCCAAGACTGGTGGCCGACAACGACTTACTGAAACGAAAGAAAATACTTGGCTAATTACTTATACACATTCATTATATTTCGGATCGAATACATCTCCATAATTGCAAAAACCAGCGAAAGTATATTTTTATATTTAAAAGTTTTATTTACCTCGAACACTAACAGAAGCAAACAATGCAGTCAAGAAAACTATACACTCACAACTCATGTAAATTAGTTTAAATCGATTACTTTATCTGCAGCAGTTGGAGAAGTCGGATGGAACGTTGGAGAGTTTGACCAAACCCGCAAGGGTTATTGTTTTCTGAAGTACCCATAAGATCCGGACCAAAGTCAGGTGGCCGTTACTATCTGGAACACCGAGCCCGATCCCGACAAAACCCGGAGGGGCTGTAACTTCCTGGAGCAGCAGTCTGATCCCGGTCGACCATCGCTGCCCGAAACAGCGGCCAGATTCGGCCCGAAACCAAGACTGTCGCTACCCGGGACAGCAGACTGATCCCGACCAAACCCTGATCGACCATCGTTACCCGGAACAGCGGCAGCAAGATTAACACCAAATCCAAGTAAATGCACAGAGCCACCAGCCAGGCTTTGATCAAACCCGGATGGGGTGTAGCTATCCGGGTAACCGGCCAGATCCGAACCAGATCCGGGAATACCGTCACTACTCGGAACAGCAGACAGATCTCTGAAATACAATTGATTGACACTTAAGAATAAGTAATTGTGTGCTTTACACGCACCGTATTTTACGCTTAAGTAATAATGACCATTCCAAATTAACACAAAACATTGTCAACTTTAAAGCTATGAATCAATAATTGTAGACAATTTCGGGCAAACAATAAACTCCCTTCAAAAACACTTCGCCAAATTTATCCAGCAAGTAAATTGTTATAACATAAAACAGATGTTTTAATTAGTGCAAAAACGAAATCATAGCCTGAACGAAGCGGCAGCAGAAGCTTCAGGACCAGCGGTTGAAGCCACAGCACCAACAGTTGAAGCTGCAGGTGGCACAGATTTGGGCTGTCCAACTTCGAACGAGAAATGCGAACGGTCACTGAAATTACAAATAATCTTTGTTTTTCTTAGATTTTAAGCAAAATATTTACAATACAGATCTACTGATGACTGAACCGGGCAACAAAAGAAATGTGAATTCTTCATTAACGCATAAGATAACTTTTACAAACACCGAACAAAACCTCTAAGCAATAGCTTCAGTCATTTTTCGTCACCATCCCTTTGATAGTTCACTTCAATGCCAGTAGCTACAACCAAGAGCACATTCACTTCCGAATATAAAACAAACTCAAAAGCATTCGGCAGTCAAATCCGGCTTAGCGCCAGCAAGTGAAAGTGCACAGCATCGATAGATACCACAAGCACGATGTGGACATGGCATCAGGGGGGCTTGTTCCAAACTCCAAATCGCTGCAGGAGAGACAGACGGGGTTGGTAAAAACAATCCCATGAGCATCACTCACTGCATTGGCCAAGGTCGTTCTGGGACAGGAAAATGGCAAACCATCTAAGAATCAATGGAAGGCGGCAGATGTCTAAAGTAAAACAAATAATACCACTACAGAATGAACTATTAATATGAAGTCATATCTCAACTCAAGAAAGCAAACAAATTTCACCATAAAATTTTTATTGTACTATAAAACGAGCCATTACACGAGCACAAAGCGGTGACCAAATCAAGCAGCAATATCAACGAAGCAATTCCAATCTTCAAATAACTTTAACAGTTTCAATGAAAGTTAATACCTCGAAAACTCCAAGCAAACACCCAATCAATACCTCTAAAATTGCAAAACGTACCATATCCGAGCGAAAACAATGATTGAATCAAGCAGCAATACCAGTCAGGAAATGTAAGATAAAGTGATTTTAACATCCCCTCAAACATAATAAGAATTCTTAATTTGCATAATGAAACTATGCACAAGACGCAGAACAAACTATCTAATTAACAAACTACTATTTAATTTGCATAATCGTATTACAGCCAAAGAAGAAGACCGATTACATGCAGAAATAGACAGGAAGTAGATAAAGCGAGATGCCACGCTTTAGTAGAATTAAAAATCAAACAGCTTCCTTTCCTGCTTGCAAAATTCAAACGGTCCTTTGCCTTAACCACGCTACCACCACCACCTTAACCATGCTAAATATTTCCCTGGTCCTGTAATACAATGAGATGTTGGATGAAGAAGATACCAGTCCTGTTGTAAAATAAATGCCCTTTCAAGCGACATATTTTGATTTCAGAATTAGCACTTCACAGTACAAATTTAAATCTAAATCTACAATCTACAATCTACAAATCTAAAATTGATACGAGTTTGATCATGTAATCTAAGCTAAAATTAATTATGTGACACAGCTCAACTCAGCAAGATCCCTCTGCAGAGGAGAGTTGTGAATATAACTCTTATTATATAACCTATAACTCTATAATATAGCTCAGTATATATAACTCATCACTGTGTGCTTTCTCTCTCCACAGGGGAGCTATTTATATAACATGGCCCTGTCTCCCTCGTTGAGGAGCTATCTTTACCACAGCTCCCGTTATTCTGGGAGCAATCTATGTCACATATGTCACATGTGTATGTCTGCTCCCTCTATTGAGGGAGCTATACTCATCACTGTGTGCTTTCTCTCTCTACAGGGGAGCTATCTATATAACATGTCCTTATCTCCCTCTGTTGAGGGAGCTTGCTTTAACACAGCTCCCCTGTCCCTTAATTGGGTGAGTTATCTTCTATACAGCTCCCTCTATTGACGGAGCTATCTTCAGCACAGCTCCCTCACAAAAGGGAGCTATATTCAACATTGCCAGTGAGAGGGGAGCTATGATTTACACAGTTCCCATCCGGTCTCATCCACCCTATATTACTTCTGCTCACATTAAGAGGCGTGACTCGTTCCAGAATGTTATAGAACACCAAAATAAAGTTTGGAAATTTCACCCATTTCCATGAAGAATCGGAGCCTGTAGGGTCAAACTTACACAAATTGATACCTGCACCTTCAGACAATACTGATTCATCTAGATTCGATTATTTAGTTATTACCCACCCCTGTTTTTTAAGTTTGTTTCACTAGAGATTTGGCCGAAAAATCATTGTAGCAAATTGAGATTCTTTACTTTTGAACATTGAAATTTCAATTCGCATTCAAGTCAGTTTTTGCATGATGAAAATATGCACTTCTGCGGAGGCACGTTCTTCATTGTATGGGCTAAAACTTTTCCTATCGGGGAAAACTCAATATGAAGTACTAAAACTTCTTGTCTACGTGCAATGGTGAATTTTCAGAATCGTTGAGAGCTGCTAAGCTTAATCCAAAAAACTTCCTTCGACCCATATGTTCCCTTTGCCACTCTCAATCGTGAAAGAGATTTTGCCAGATTCTGCTGTTTTGATAAATCAATATATATTTAAAATCGAGGATCAATATTTAAGGGGGGACTACGACCGGGTTGGCACGACATCGTCGGAGAAAGCTACTTTTCTCCCCAACGTTAGCCAACATATCAAAGTAAAAAAGTTTAGGGTGAGCAACAATATATCTTATATACACCGTTTTTGGCAGGACGCCAAAGTACAAATTGTGCGAAAAATGGGATTTTTCAAAAAGGGGTTTTCAGCTCTGCTGGATTAACGGTTTCACCAATTCTGAAACTTTCAGCAATTAAGGTTAACTGTTACCAGTGCTAAATATTAAAAATATTCCGGCTTTCGAGCGTTGCTTCCTTCTTTAGTGACAACAGCTCAAAGTTTGAAATTTGGCAAAAAGTTGTGAGGTGACCGTGCGTCGTTTTTGATCTAATAAAATTTGCAGCCCCTAGCATGCCCCAACTTTTCACCAAATATTAAGCTCTAATAGGGTCAAATTGTCTGTGAGTTTCGAGGGTTTTGCTTTTCTGGTTAGTGTGCTAGCAAACTTTTTGTTAAGAACTAACCCGTATTTTTAGGCCTGAAAAGCTAGCTAAGCGCAGTAAAAATGGGGTCAAACAATTTTTGCATCCGATTTTACTGAGAAGGGGTTTATAGGGGTCATTTGACCGGCTGAATCCGAATACTAAATCTGTTTTTCGTTATGACGCTTCCTTCGTTCAGTATGCGCTTACAACTGTCTTAGAGCTTGTTGGAGCGATCGCCATCCATATACTACGAGAAATCAATCTAGCATTTCTAAACATTGAAGCGAGGTTTAGTGACCTAGCTTTCTGCACATCTTGGTACACTCACTGGCCTGTAATGCGCAAAGTTTCAGCCGATTCTATCACAGTACTTCGGAGTAATTGACTTACATATTTGAAATGGAACCAAATAATAGCGGCAATATCTAATCTAATTTATAATGTAATTTAGCACTGCGAATGCAGGGATTAACGAAATTTAGAAAAGCTAAGACAGATAGTTGGAGTATTAATTGCAGAAAAGTTGGGTTGATTTGGTAAACCACAGCTCATTAGAAGTTAGTTAACCTCCACCCATATAGACCTACAACACCCAATTTTTTGCACTTGATTGTATCGCACAGAAAAGACAACAATTGTCTAGAGATTATTTTACGCGATATCAAAGCATTATATGTCAGAGTTATTTCAGGGTACCGTACCTTGCGCATAGGGATCAGTTTGTGTTCGTGTCATGTCGAGCTTTGGACCGATAACGCCAACTTCTGATGGCTCCACAGGACGCTACGCTGCCTGGAATCCTTTCAAACTTTAAACTATTTTACACTAAACCTAGTGCTACTATGTGGCAAAAGACTGGCTATTTTTTCCAACATCGAACTTTTAGTGAAATTCGTAGCCCCCCCTTTTTAATTAATTTTTAATTAATACATATATCAGAAAAATGAGCTGTTATGCTAGTTTCAGTGTTTTTAGTTTTACTCTTAATATATTCATTGCAAGCTTTAAAAGGTATATAGATCTTTTTCCTACTTCAGAAATTGGGGAAAGTTATTGCGTTTCAAAGAATACTATGGGAAAGAAAACCAGCAATTTAAAATATGTAAATAATACTAGTTTTGCTATTAATAATAATAAGTTTGTAACAGTCCACGCTACTCCTGTCGCAAGAGTCATTTTTGCCAACTTTTCGCCGGTTTGAGCTGCCCACATCCTCCCTTTTAAGTCACGAGCAAACTTTAAATGGTTACTAATTCCAGCAGCTAAGTAGCTAGTATCATGTCAGTTGAGAAGTTCTGTTACATAGTCCTTAGCTTACAACAGAGTACAAAAACACTAAATTGTATTCGCTGTCGATGTATTAAGCTTCTTTATGTTGAGTCAGTTTCAAAGTTTTACATTTCGTGCACTGCTACGGAACCGATCTTTACTGATGTTGGAATTCCATTTTGCCGTTCATTTCGGTTTCCGCAGCATTTCAGTAATTCTAGGGATTCGCTTCGGAAGGTTGGGTTGAATACGACGTAGAAGAAAAGATTAATACCGTAGTTGAGACCATGAATAACTATTACCCAATATGCCCAAAGTGAGTACTTGTCAGAAATATTCAACTTTCCTGAAGTACCAGCAATCTGATAATATACTGGTCCGGGTATGATGCAAATTACAAAAGCTACAAAACACCAAAACATCATCTTTGAACCTCGAGCTCTTTTTTGAACCTCAGCCTTAGTAGCCAGGGATCGGGTTGTTTTGATCCTCACAAATATTGCAATATAGCAAAGCAACATGATCAAAGAGGGTATGTAAATAAATATTGTATCCATAGCGAACTTCCAATGAGGCAACCTTCCGTCAATTATGCATATTCCAAACGTTGGTAGAACCGTAAACGATCCGAACAGTCGTGATCCTGGTAAGAATAATATCAGAATAGCTGTAAACAGCCAAACTAATACCACCCACAAGCCAATGGCCCGTTTCATGCTGAAAGCAGTTTTATACAGCACAGGCATAAATACAGCAGTAAATCTGTTTAGTGCAATTAAAGCTTGACCTAGCGGAGAAGCGAACAAACAGAACCAACCCCAAGCTCCAGCCCATCTACAAACGGCATCCATGACTGCAATATCTACAGCTTCAGTAGTTTTAGCGGGCCCAAAATATATGGCTTCAATACCCTCCGCTAGCCCCCAGGTCATGCAAGCTAGCAGATCGCTAATAGACAGCAATAGGACTAAAATGTATGTAACTTGACTGCGAAGTCTATTTGATGATGAAATAATTGCAACAATTAAAATATTGCAAGTTCCCAGACATGTAAAAACAGCGACCATGGTAACGCCGCCCAGAAAGGCTTTCTCCACGTTTGTAAAATTCCCCATAGTTACTTTGTTTAATCTGCCTGTAAATTGACGCCTGAGAACGAGGGGAGTCGTCAGCTATAACAACAATAACAATCAAGTAATTGGCTTTTTTGCACATTTTGTGGACAAATTTCTAATGAAAACCAAAGACCCTGTATGAGAGAAGAGTAGGGTTCCGATCCAGCAAGGACTGCAAGCGGTCGGACTAAAGTTAAGTTTTTGGAAGTTTTGAAATTGATTGATTAATTTTAGACATTTAAGAACTTTTAAAACAGTTAAAACTGGAGAAGCAATCACTTTTATATTTTTATTTAAAATTAAACTTTATTAATTAAACTAAAGTTAGGTTACTTTCATGTTTTTTCCCAAAATTGTCCTTTGCGCTCTTTCTCTTTTTTAATTTCAGATAGAGCTTTTGACACTTGCACGATGGGAAGTCTACTTAAGGTAGACTCCTGTGCAGATCCATCTGAAAGGGAGATGATTCGATGCGACATGGAGTCAAGAAAGAGACGTGCGACATACACTAAAGCAAAGCGGAGACTGTAAGCACAGACAACCTAAAAACCTGATTTGCCACAAACCAGTTTATAAAGGGCAGGTGTATATAGGTAAAGGTACATGGAGGGTGAAAAAGGTCCCTCTGTGTCCTATGCCTATATCACAAACAAATAAAGAAATTTTATGTATGCGGACTTTCTCTCATTTCCTATCTGATGCTTGGCCACCCCTTCGACCCTTTTCTGCAGCCTGCATTTTATCCACTGCCTTCCAAGCAGGCTTGCAGAGGTTTCAGCCATCTTAGGCACTATTGGCATGCGGGGGGCAGTACATGCCGGTCGAGACATGTGTTGCCCTGGGTGTTTCCGAAATAACCGTACACCAGCTTGGCTACGAGGGTCTTGTTTTCTGTCCTTGACCTTCGTCTCTCCGTCTCTTGTCCGCATACGGTCAACGGAGAGGCAGCATTGAGGGGCCTCCGACGAGTGTCTAAAAAATGCTAAGCCATTATTAAAAAAGATCCTGTATACTTCATAATTAAAATATTTGAAAATATGCTGACCATTATTTTCTTGTGCTCTATGCTAGATCACAATTTTGAGTATTTAGGGACAGCCTCCTGACACTAATGTTGAATCCCGACCATGGAGTGATTTTTTTCATTAATGCGTCCCTACCTATCCAAATCATTGAATCTAAGTCTCTCATTTACCATCAGGTCACTGAATATTTTGAGCTTTCTTAAATTCTTCTTAAATTCTTAAAATTCTTAAAGGTTTATTATTACAGCGACGTCACTTACGCCAGAAGAGTTTTGACTCTTCGGTTTTTTAAATTGACGAATTCAATGATTAAATTTCACAATCGGGCATGGTTGTGCCTTTCTTCTCAGATTATACGTGCATTGCAATGTTTAAATTTCTTTGTGCTCTTCAAACACAGCATTCTTGGTTCTGTTACCACATTAAACCGAATGGATACGACTTCATTTGTTAACCCGTTGTGCTCAAATACGCCAAAACTTGTTATATCTCTGATTTACTTTTGGTTCAAGTAGTGAATGAAAATGGTAACCAACTTGTGTGGACTGCACCAACTACTCTCGAGGTTAGCCTCAGTCGGAGCTAACTCCGAATTAAGTATTCTCGACCTAGTCCCCAGCTATTCTTGATGTGCACTAGCTCAAGAATTACAAACCTCGTGGTTAGCTCGAGTATAATATTATTCTCGAACTTTTTAAAATTAACCAATCAAGTTTTACGCATTCATTCATAAATTGATCTTAAGCTATTCTCGAGATTAAACTTATAAAAGACGAAACTCGAGAATAACTCAATGTTAGCCCAATAAGTTTTATAACTTTTATAAGTCAGGATTACTCTGGACCGGCTGACCATGACCGAATTCTGCTCCCAATCTTAACCCAACTATATACACAACCCTATCTATTCTGTAACTACTTGTGCCTGCCTGGGGACATTATATACATTGGAGCCGGACGAACTCACCGCCACATATTCTTATTGATCAGCCATGGCTGTTTTCATCTTAAAGTATCTTAAAGTAAGTATAAAAGCCGAAATAAACTGCAAAGAAATGTCCTTATTCTCGAGCTAAATCAAGATGGAGAATAGCCCAAGAATAAATTTTTGCAAGTTTATACTCGAGGTTAGCTTATTCCCGAGTAGTGCAGGGGACTAACTCGAGTATAACAGTTTATACTCCAGGTATACTCAATCTATTCTCAAACTTGAGCTATTCTTGAGTGGTGCAGTTCACGGTTACTGTCCACGGTCCACGGTTTCGTAAAACCTGATATGTAGAGCTACAGAGCTATAAATTGAATCATTTTCCATCTGACATCAGCAAACAAAAAATTGTTCCACATTTTGTTTAAACACACTAACACGAGACGAAGCCTAAAAATAGTTCGTCTAGAATATCTAATCTCAATGTTAGAACGTAGCAATTTGGAGTACAAATTTTGTATAAGTTTGCTCTCTGTGGCTTCGCTACGAGCGAACGGGTGCCTTGACTTTGAAAATCTCAAAAGTGTTTTTATCAAAATCTCACTCTTCTCTGCTTTGTCCGTAACTGATTGACTTTGTTGTATTACCCAAAGTCTTAATAAACAAACACAGACGCCTGTAGATTAAGGAAGCAGCATCAAGCGTCCATAATTAATTCCTTATATTGTAGAAGATCTTCTTATCTTAAGGAATTAATTGTGGACTCTTGGTAGTACTTTAACCAGACGTTTTGTGGAGTATCAAAGAAATAATGAAACTAATAATTTATGTTGTTGAGTTATGAGCATATTCTATTACAAGAAAATCTGCTTCTATTCTAATTTCCAACCCCATTTGAAATGCAGTTGACTAACGACTACAAATAACTTCGAGCTTAAAGCCTTCGAAGGGTCATAAGGACAAAATACTTAAAGAAGAGGACTAATTACTGTAAGAACGTTTCCTAGGAGAATAATTCTTTACTGTGAAGTAAAGTTTAGAAAATCAGGCTCTTTTTCAATGAAGCAGAATCGTGTACACATTGAGCAGAGAAATTTATTCCAACAACTGGATTTTGAGTCTAGTTCAAGAGAAACAATCGTCCATTGATAAATCAAATGCATCCAACAGTTCAGAAGTTTCAAACAACGTTTATAAGACGCGCACCAATCAGCTGCCTTGACTCAGTTTAAGACCCTCAAGCCTCAGGGCACCAAATTTGACTTAACTTTTGTTGTTCACTATCAGTGCTCTGCGCAGTATCCAATTACGAGTATAATTTGTAGCCATCTCTATCTAGACAAGTTACTGATAGTGCATAGTTTGGTACCACAGGTGATTGTGAAACTTATGCAGCCAGTGTCAGGTACAAAACATTACAGCGGATGAATGGAAGTTTAGTAAGGTTTTTGGCATTTCTGCAATCAATATAGTCTAAAATGTCCTTCAACACTACCTTTCAATTTTAAAATCACATGGGAGCAACAGCAAGGTATAGAATTTTTCATGTAATTATTAATATTTGCTGATAAAATTTATTTACTGCTTCCTAACCACTTTTCCCTTGAAGTGAAGAAATTTATTTTTTCCTTTGCTGAGTATTTATTGCCGGCAGCTTCCACAAACCAGGGACAACAATGTCCTCAGGTAGCATTTAAGGTAGTGGTATTGTTTTCCGTAATTTGGGTGACAACTAACGAAAGTAATCAAGATTGTCCAAAACTTTCAGAACACACTCCTTCGGTGTTCCTGATCACACTAGAAACAATCATGGACTCCTTAGGTGAAAATTTGTAAATTTTTTGATTTTGCCGCGTAAGCTTCATACAATTAGGCAAAACCTGAAATTAGGCAAAATCATATTCAATCGAAAGAGCTCGTCAAACTGCATAAATTTGCTCTTGGACCAATTTTGTTTCTTTGAACTTCTGAGAGATAGATGAGATTTAAAATTTTGTGGTCAAAATCCAGTTAATTTCCAAAATTTTTGTCAAATTGATGAAAGATGTAATTAAAATATTCGACAACGGTATACCCAAATTAAAAACCGTCTGCAAGCACATATTTTTGAGCTTTTGAGCTTTTTTACTTTAGTCTATGTAGCTAAACGTGTGGCTAAAAACCGATTTTTCAAAACCTGCAATCAGTTAGTTTTAACCGCGGATTTGTCCGAACTGCCTCAATCAATCGGCAAACTATTTCACAGAAAGATTTTTCGTACTCTTGCCGAGGGTCAGTTTTCTTGGTTTTTGATTAAACTTTCACAAAGTTGTATTATTCACGTTTGAAGTGTGGAAAAATCACGAAATTAAGAAATATTTCAACTTTTTGCAAAATGTCTCGGCATGTAGGTAACTTCTTGTGAAACCAAGAAAAACCCTCGGCAATACTCCACGCGTCAGCATGGCCTAGAGCAAACTTTGGTCAAATTGTGCGCTTGTAAATGTGCAGCTTGGAATGTTTCAAAGTTGAAACTTCATTTATCGACGATTTCATTCATGTGCATGGCAGAGGACCCGGAAGATGCCACAGAGTTCTCTCACCTGCCGCATTGCACAACATCGGGGACGATTTCATGCCAACTACGGACGACAAACACTGCGTTAGAAGCCAAAACATAATTAATATCTTGGCCATAGGGAGCCGGGGAACCCAACCAAACCGGTGTGTCCGAGAGGGCCGCTGCCGGGTCTTATTTCTTACGCATCGCAGGATTGGCACCGCTCTATGCGATACCTCAGAATTCTCCGTGAGCCCACGGCGGCTGCTACTGCAAGCCTGATTTCGTCTGCGAGACTGCTCAAAAGACCTAGCCTCAGGGACAACGTTAATCATGCCAACAAAGCTACGAAAGCGATGAGGCGCCAACCGGTTCACCGTTCTTTAGGATGTCGTTCTCAGCTTGGGTCTTTAATGAAGCCCTCGTCCACAAAGTCACTAAAAACCTGCTCAGAGCAATAATTGTCTTCATCTGAAATTGGTGAAACAAACGTGGCGTTCACCGACATATGCCGTCTGCCAGCAACACCGGCTGATCTTTGACGATTGCCTGCAGCCTGGCCACGTCGAACAAAGTTTCCGGTGCTACTTGCGGATCGACGTCTCGTCATACACATGTTCATCATATGACCTGCGGCACCACAATGGAGACAAATCGGCCGACCATCGGCTATCCATTTCGGTCTGTTTGTGGCTCCTCGTCGCTGAAAGGGTTGAGGAGGACGATCATAATTCCTACTCTCCCTATTACTTCGCTGAGACTACATTTCATCAAACAACTTACGAAAGGACTCTTCAGTTCGCTTCTCTAGACCCTCAAACTCTCGTCACCATTCTGGCATGTCTGCGGAGACTTCATTTACCAGAACAGAAGCACGTCTGTAGTTCTTTTGCTGCTTCTCAGACCTAGCTTGAGCTTTCTTCAGCTCTTGTATTTCAGTTTTAAGGTCAGACAACTCAGCAGCCTTGGCCGACAACTCAACAGTAGGACGACTTAACGACATCATCTCTCGGCGATTCAGCAAGGCTTCATGCCGTTTGGCTTCAGTGATTAAATCACCCAAGGTGGACGGCGATTTAGAGAAAAACATCGGCCTCTCCTGAATATCTGGACGAACCCCAGCCTGGAATAATCCTCTCAACATGTCCTGCCGTGCTTTAACATCCATCTTTGGGTAGGCATTTCTTGCCAACCGCTGCAAGTCGCGGGCATACGTAGCGATTGACTCATAGGACTTCTGACGACGATTATGGAGTTCTTCGGAACTAACCACCTCTTTGGCTGGAGGGAGGAGGGCCTTGCGAAGTGCGGAACAAAGCTTAATGTAGTCAGCCTTAGTAACATTGACTAATCTTCGGTAGACTTCTAAAGCGTTTCCTCTCAAGTAGGACGGCGGCTGCAGCACTTGTTGGTCAACTGTGCACTCGTCAGCTCGACTGTTCAGTTCAAACATTTCGTAAAATTCCTCAACATCTTCCCCATGGTCCCGGTTAAACTTTTGAACCTCATCCATATGACGGCGCCGACGATTTCCCAAATTTTTCAAATGATCTGTAGCCTCAGCTAGCTCGTCTACCTCTTTACGTAGGTCTGCTAAAGTTTGGTCCATTTTAATTTGACTACGCCTTTCGTATCTTTGTGTTCGGGCCGACTGGGGAGAAGAAAATGTGTAATCTAAAGGATTCTGAATAGAGTCAGAAAATTAAGTCATAAACTGATAACAGTTCACAGAGTCAAAGTGTTTTTCTAGGGGTACAGAAGTAGGACGTATTTATTTGTGCTTATAACTAGAGTACGTGTGTCTGTGAACAAGCGAGCGACACACCAATACACCAATTAACAGTTTTATGACGTTTTATGTTGAGTGACACACCAATCAATGCTTTAGGACGTTTTATGCTTTATGAGTGACACACCAATAAACACGCGTTGGACTTCGTACAGAACCGTCTCCAACTATAAGCAGTAAGCAATTACCCAAGCAAATGTCAATCCAAGTTTACAAATGGGTAGAATGGGTAAGCAATAAAATGTTTTTGGACGTATTTGACGTATTCTCTTATCAAGGAACAACTGAGCAGAAAACTAATTCAAATTCGTGGGCTACACAGGCGAAACTCGAATCCTACCCAATGCGCCAATTTGTAACAGACCTACGCCCAGAGCCAAACTGCAGGTAGACGATTTAATAAAAGAAACACAGGACGCAGAATTACCTGGACGTTTTCAAATAGAAGAATGGTAAAGTTTAATACAGGGAGATTCGAGAAGAGAAGTAATACAACTTGAAGTGGGGAAACAGTTTCAACTAAGACTCAACTGTGCAACTACAACTGCGAGAAGGGAGAAAATCATTTGCTTTTAAACTGTAGTGTTTTGACTGAAGACTAATATGAAATTTCTGTAAACACTGTGGGAGTCTAAAATGGAGAAAAGTTTGCGAAGTTTTCTAATTAGTTAACTGTCAACAAGTATAGGGAGAAAATAGAATTTTGTGGCCAATTTGCAGTAAGTGACGCTTTAGAGAAGGTAGGACGCAACGACAGGTAATTAACAATTAAAGGCGAGCCTAGTTTCGAGACAGCAGGAGATCCGAAAACACAGCAACTAAAATTTAATGAAGGATTTAATCAAGGTTATAAAACAGCAAGACTCCCAAAGAATTTTGAAATGAACTCCAGAAAACAAATGTACGAAATAAAGTTTACAACGGCAAGACGGCTTGACTGGTTTCAAGAGGTACTGAGGCATGTATCTTTTTCCACGTCACAGTTACCTGATTGAGCACCGGTTAATGAAGAAGAAATCGCCACGCTTTTATTGCATATGACCAGTGATCCAGTTCGGATGTTCTTTATCCTAATTGGCAAACGGCTAATTTCTTTAGCAACCAAAGAATAAGGGCAAATAGTGTAGATTTAAGCCTCCTCCACTCTCGTTATTAGCCAAACTTGACGTGTTCTAGAATTTTAGAACATTAAGCTCAAGAAAAATCTTAATAATTTAAATTAAGATTTCAGGTTCGCGAGTGTGCTCAAATCCGACTGAACTCTTCCGCTTATCCTAAGCATCAACAAAAGAAATCCAATATATTTCAAAAAGATTCAAATATTGTACATAACACTGTTGACAAGGTCAAGCAACACAAAGAAAACTATAAAAACACCTTGAAATAACAACTGACAAAAGACAAATTATTTAATCCAACTTCAAATTAATTAGGCTTAAATATTGACAATGCTATATGCGGCGTCCTAAACCGACTACCCCACAACTACCAACTTCAAAGCTGAGTAAAAACTCTAGCCCAAATTTGAAAAATTGAATTGTTATGTCCATCTTTGGGCATTACATAAGAGTAGAATTTAGTTTGATCATTTGTCAAGTTGGTACTCACTTTTGATTAATTTTAGATGAAAATCAAGGAAATATTCCACACTATCGTAGTTAAGATTTTTGTCGCGCTGTGATCAAACATGGCAAGTTTTAATATCATAAATTGCTTTTACCGACTCAGCAGAATTTTGGGAGTCCAGAAGTATCAAAATAGTTCCTGCTCATTTTTGGTAAACTTGCCCGATATTCTGCCTGGGCGGCTTAGCATGAAATTGTCCGCTGAAACTTAGATTAGCTTTCTATGTAATGAAACGGATTTCGAATAGTCACTGCTTTTGCTTAATTTTTGCAAGGAGAGGTCTTTGCAAATCTCAATCTCCAAACTTTATTCTCTCAGCCCTTTCTAGTCATACAAGTTTGCGGGTCGGGCAAACTTGTTCTGGCCAAAATAACAATCTGAGCACTGGTCAAACGGCTCAGGAAGTCAAGTGTATCTATCTTAATCTTAATCTATCAAATCTCGAATCTGTTGAAGGCAAGGCTGGATGTTGTTCTGAATTTACAATTAATTTTAATACTGATAATAGTATCTGAATTTCTCAACAGTCAGAAATATTAAATACAGATCACGATTATCAAATCTACGCAAGCTTCTTTGAATACACAAACATTAGATATTGGCAACTACCACGCGCTTTAGGTTCAACTGAATCAATTTGCTCAACACCAACTGAAACTCAAGTTCACTTGCTGGTTCAAACTTTGACTTTACCTTTTGAATCCCAGAAGAAATCAGAATAGCAGAAAATAGGAATAAATAATACGAGACAGATCCACACGCACAGGTTGAGAGAGAGGTGACCGGACTTAATGGGAAGGACGAAAATCCAGCTCACAGGTTACTCAACACAAGCTCAACGGGCCTAGCCTTAATCGTACAAACAGGCACAACAGCCTTCCAGGAACAGCAACAGACGTACAGGTCTCAAACCGACCGAAGAGTACCAGAGTCAACCATACATGTGCTTGGGGGGGGTTTTCACCCCCCCCAGACCTGAGCTCACCCCCCCCAGAGGGGTCCCTCACCCCCCCCCCCGGAATCCGGATTTTCCGGTAAAAAACCGGAAAAATCCGGTTTTTCGGCGGCCTTCGGCCGCCCTTCACCCCCCCCCCAGAACTTCCCCTCCTGCACATGTCTGGAGTCAACCTCAAACTGACTGGAATTGGGGGTTCAGTCACCTTCTCCCCTCTCACCCTTGTCCACGTGAAATTCTGTAATTTCGGCCTTTTTTAAGTCCTTTGATTTGGGAGCGACCATTTACGAAAGAAAGGCATACGTCATGATAAGCAAGACGTATGGGATTAATTTTGGGCTCATGGGGCTCCTAAAATTTCCAACTTTAGACGATTAACCCCACTTCCCAAATTTGAAAGTTTGATTTGAATTTTGAATTTGAATTTTAGTCAGCAAAACAGGGCAATTTTCCGAATCATCCAAGCAAATAAAACCACTATCTCCGCTATTGTCAAGACAGGTATTCACTTCAAATATCCACATAAATTGCAAGCACAAAAGACAGAGGAGCATACAGTTAGATTTGGACAAAGGTGCAAGATTAGGGTTCAACAAAGAGAACGAATAGTCTTCACAAATAGTAAGTTCACACAAATTTACAAAATAATTAATTACTGAATTGCGTTAGCTCACAAAAATTGGTTCATCATTACACATATAGTTCACCAAAGTTAGTTCACACTTAAGCATTCAACATTTAACCATTCAACATTAAGCACAGAGTCAAGAGTTTGAAAACAGAAAATGAGAACAGACAGTTGACCGAAAACGATTATCTTTTAGTTCTTTTTTACCTCTGGGCTAAGATTAAATTTTCTTGCCCTTACATCTATTTTATTGGGCTATTCTGCATTCTAAATCGATCTGAACGATCTTATTTATATCATTAAAACAACTTTGTACAATTGGCCAATTCAGTGTCCGTCAAATGAACTGTTCTCATCAACTTACTTTAGTTAACAGTATCAAGCATATTATAGAATCAGCCAGCAATTATAGCTTACACAGCTTAGGATAACGTGGGAGGAATGGGGGGTGCAGATTCCCACTAGACCGACAAAAAGCGGGTAGACGCACCTCAGCGAAAAAGAAAAATGTAGACCCTCTCATACAGAAGGGGAAAAAGGAAAAACCCCACAGCGATTTTTCCAAAAAGTTAACTTTTTAGCAAATCTTAGCGCTTTTTTAAAATATCTCAAAACTCGCTAAACATCGTAAATTCTGACTAAATTTGTCGCCAAAAATGTACAAAATTTGCAATTTTTGAAAGTTCAGGGTAGATCCCCTCAAAATTTTGGAATTTGTTTAGGGGTAGGGGCCTTGTTAACGTCGGCGTAGACCCCCAGATTCAAACCCCGTGTTAATGTGTTGTTAACAGTAAACAATAGCAATAGTAGTCGTTGAAGTAAATATTGATTGCTTCTACTACTACTTCTTATTATAGAGCCCCGCTCTACCATGCCTGTGCAAGTTTCCATCCATTTTGCTTTTTGCTCGCAAGCAGAGCGATAATTCCAAAATCGCCCTCTTTAGTTACACTGGTTTTTGTATTCGTTGAAGCCAAGAATGTTGACACACAACATTGAAAGATACTGTCATCGTTTGCTGAGTTGTGAAAATCAATGCAGGTCACTTTTTGAGAAGAAAGCTATAACCGCCTAAATCGTCATTCATGTTGCTATTCTCTATTACGATTCACCTATGTTGCTATTACGATAAAGTTGGTAGTGAGGCACTTCGCCACACTTTAATTTCTCTCTTTGTAAATAGAAATGGGGATGGCTTTTAGACTCTCAAGAATGAAAGGGAGGGGGCAGGATACATAAGTATTAAGTTTGAGACGATTTTTTACACTTTTGCACTAAAGTGGTAACCATTACATTATTTTCAAAACTTCTAAAGCAATATTAATTCTCAAAACTACCATTTTTCAATTCGAAATTACAGGTTTTCTCTGCAAGTTTTTTTCTCATTTTTAAATTAAAGCATATTCTTGTTATAAGGGAAATAAAGACATTTTTGTAATTTAAGTTAGTGAAAATTTAATTTTTTAATTATGTATTAGTAGTTGTACATTATTGATATTTTATAAAAGTTTTCGCAACATAAACAATAAATATAGAATAGACATGCTAAAAATATTTCAATTTTTGTAACTATTCTCCCCTCTTTCAATCTTACAGTTAATCCCTTTCTTAACATTAAAATCTAAGGTCAAGTAACTAAAGAGGACACTTGTGTGGCGAAATGTCTCACAATCGATAAAGTTTACATAGTGTGATGTTGCTACAGATTCCCTTAAATTTTCCTGAATGCTGTCCACATAAGAATCGGTAATTGAAAGTTTATTTGTAAGTACTCATTATAGTCTAAAAAGTCGAGTTCGGATTTGTAACCGTCGTCGATGTGACTAGAGCATGATTTTCTATACAACTTTGAACATCTTAGCTGAGCTACTGAAGCATGGTTCACTTAATGGCTCACATTTCTAACTTTACACATATAAACTCGTAGCATTTTTCAAACGAAATGATTACAAAACCATCAAGTTATCCTCGAACAGCAGCTAAAGAAATGTTATTTCTATTCATTGAAGTAATCGGATTCATATTCGTATCATTTATTTGCACTGCGCTGATTTGGCTTGCTCTACCATGAAGGCACTTAAACAGCATTTTGCTTCTGTTTTGAAAGTTGGATCAAAGGAAATGTAGAAGAACAGATTAATTCCGTAGCTAAGCCCAAGAATCAGGTGCACTCCATAGGTCCAGAAGGAATTCTTATTCGAAATATTTAACTTTCCCGTAGCACCAGCAATTTGAAAGTATGTTGGAGCTGGTATGATACACAAAACAAACCCGACAAAGCACCAGAACATCATTTTTGATCCACGAGCTCGTTTTTTCACTTCTGCTTTTGTTGCTAAATGCTTTGTAGCTGTGATCTTTACGAATATTGCAATGTAGCATAGTAACATAACAAAGCAAGGAATGTATGCAAACATAGCATCCATTGCAAATTTCCAAACACGCAATCGTGCATCAATCATGCAAATTCCAAATGTTGCCAACACAGTAAAGGAGCCAAGCAATCTAGTTCCACCCAAAAAGCAAACAATGAAAAAGGTAAAACACCAAACAAAGCTGCAAGCTTGCAAGCTGCTTTGATACTAAATGCTGTTTTATATACAGCTGGCATATAGACAGCAGTAAACCTGTTCACAGCGATCAAAGCTTGTCCCAGCGGAGAGGCGTAGGCGCAGAACCACCCCCACGCACCAGCCTACCGGCAGAAGCATCCATTTCAATAATATCCGAGGGCAATGTACTTTTGGCTGGCCCAAAATATACGGCTTCAAAACCTTCCACAACGCCCCAAGTCATACATGCAAATAAGTCCGTTATGGCAAGAAGTGAAACTAAGACGTATGTTACTTGATTTCGTAGTTTTTGTGACGACAGGATGACAGCTAGAATTATAAGGTTACAAATTCCGAGAACTGTATGGGAAATAATCAGCAAATGCCTCCGAGCATGGCCTTCTTTGAGCCAATGAAGTTCATCATGTTTGTTGTAATCCAAATACCCCTCAGTAAAATGCGTTAGATTGCACTCAAAATGGTTGTGTCTAAAAGCAGAGTCAGGACCAATATGACGACAATTTTTCGGGACCAAACCCAGTTCCAAGTGTATAAAACCAGGACCGAAATCAGTACAAACACACACCAAAACTAGTATTTAAATCGAGGGATGTAGCACAGGAGTGTATGAAAATGGGATAAAAATATGGTTAACTTTGAATGTACGACTTTCGCTGCACTGTCGATCCAAGAACGACTGCAGCACGGTTCTCTTTGAAACGCGATTGCTTGGAAGTGCGCATTTTAGCCTTTTATGTTCTGTGCATCAAAGGAATGTGAATAATGTTCATTTGCATCTGAGAACGCTCTCGTTAGGAGGCACTTGTTGTGGATACCCACGCATAAAGAGCTAAAGTCTGAAAGAAGAAACTTGCAACCCAAATGTGAGCGGCTATCTAGAGTTATCATTTGAAGTATAATGTCAGCTGAGTCAGCTCTGACATGGCAATTTTTGTTGGACAAAAATGGGAATTCCATCTGATATCAGACGAAACTGACCACTCATTTAGCTTCATTTCAAAAGAAACTTGGGTGAGCAACAACGAATATGAATGGATGTCGTGGAATTGAAAGTAGCAAACTGCTTACTTGTTTGATGGACAGTGCAAACTGCATGTCGGATACAAAATGTTTGCTCTGTCATTTGTTCCATCCGATAAAGTCAGACGTAAATTTGATAGTGAAAACCGGGCTTAAGTGCCGCTAACTAAAGTCTGACCAAAAACTCTTGGAACCGAAATGTGAGCGGCTGTCCCGAGTTATCATTTGAAGGTAGCCTATATAATGTATATATTTTTAGAATCCTCAGGAACCCGAGATTTAGAAAATCCGGAATTCCGGATTTCATTCACGGAAAATTTAAAATTTTTAGTTTTTTGCTCAGTTTTTATCGCAATCAAAATTTTGTTTTTATAATGAATTAGAGCTGCTCCCGCTACAAAGTTATGCTCTCAGAAGGTTTTCACGAAAATGCACCCAATTTTCGGGATTTCAAAATTTCCTAATTTTAAACATTTTCTCCAATACCCACAAGATGGATATTACTCGAAAGCTCTCATCGAGCTGAACAACTTTTGTCATAGAACGAACTCTTGAAAATGCACTGAATTGCCGGAATTTGCGAAAACCGGATTTTCCCGATTTTAGAAATTTTCTTCAATACCGCTCAATATGCGTATCATTCGAAAGCACTTGATGAGTTGAGCAAAGTCTCTAATAGAGCCAACTCGCAGAAATGAGCCTACCTCTCGGAATTCAAGAAAAACTTTCAAGCTAGAATGAAATCAGGAATTTCTGAATTCCGGGAATTTGGTGCATTTTTGGACATCGGTTCTATTACAAGATTTGTTCAGCTTTCGCTTTCGAATTACACCCATATTGTGGGTACTAGAGAAAATTTTTGTAAATCCTGAATATCCGGTTTTGTCGAATTCGTCTGAATTGAGTGCATTTTCACGAGTACTCGTTCTATTACGAAAGTTGTTCAGCTCGGTAAGAGCTTTCAATTGATACCCATCTTTTGAGTATTGGAGGAAATTTTTAAAATCCGGTAAGTTCGAAAACCCGGAATTCCGGAAATCGGGTGCATTGTGCATTGGGTGCAAAAATGTGTATCGGCAGCAGCTCTATTCGACTGTCAAAACAAAATTTTGATTGGGATAAAAATTGGGCGAAAAACTTAAAATTTTAGACTTTCTGTGAATGAAATCCGGAATTTCGGATTTTTTTCCGGATTTTCGAAATCTCGGGTTCCTGTACATTATATGGGCTACCTTCAAATGATAACTCAGGACAGCCGCTCACATGTCGGTTCCAAGAGTTTTTGGTCAGACTTTAGTTAGCGGCACTTAAGCCCGGTTTTCACGATCAGACTTCCGTCTGACTTTATCGGATTGAATAAATATCAGAGCAAACATTTTGTATCCGACATGCAGTTTACACTGTCCATCAAACAAGCAAGCAGTTAGCTACTCTCAATTCCACGGCATCCAATCATATTCAGCTGCTGTTACTTCACCCAAGTTTCTTTTGAAATGAAGCTTATGAGTGGTCAGTTTCGTCTGATATCAGATGGAATTCCCACTTTCGTCCAACAAAAATTGCCATGTCAGAGATGACTCAGGTAGTCGTTTACAGGCTAGATGTTCGGCTGACTTTTGTTTGAAGAGAATTTTCATCTGACAAAGTCAGACGAAAGTTTAAGGCCTGGTTTACACTATCAAACTTTCGTCTGATTTTATCAGATGGAACAAATATCAGACCAAACATTTTTCATCCGACCTGTAGTTTACACTGTCCACCAAACAAGTAAGGAGTTTGCGTCTGACAATGGCACAGTGTCCAATGAAATTCGAAATCTGTTGCTTTATGCCAGCTTTCTTTAAAATGAAGCTATACGACTGCCCAGTTTCGTCTGATATCAGACGGAATTTCCATTTTGATCCAACAAAAAATTTTCTGTCAGAGCTGAGTCAGCTAGTCGTTTACATGCGAGAATTTAGTCTGACATTTGTTGGAGGAAAATTTGGTGATTGTTTGGTATGCGCACACCTTATAAAATTCTCAAGTTTCTCAAAACCATCTACTTCGGTATGCGCACACCTTACAAAACTACAATTTTCCCAAAACCATCTACTTTGGTATGCATACACCTTACAGAACAGTTCTCTACTCTATATTTCCTATTATTTTCTGGTCAGTTTTCATGTTTATTGTTTATCTCAGATTTATTTCTGGTTTATTGCAGTTCACAAGTTTCACAATTATTGAAATTATCAAATTCAAAGCACCTCATTCAATTATTATTACTATTATTATTATTATCATAGATTAAATTATCATTAAATCATTAAATTATTTTAGAAATCATTATTTCAAATGAATATTTTGCTTGGTATTAAACAGTTATACATGAACCCAATAAAAAAGAAATAATTGAAAACTGACCAGAAAATAATAGGAAATATAGAGTAGATAACTGATTTCTAAGGTGTGCGCATACCGAAGTAGGTGCATTGTACCGTATGCCTCCGAATTTGTAAGGTGTGCGCATACCAAACAATCACCTGAGTCGTTTACATGCGAGATTTTCGGCTGACTTTGTTTGAAGAGAATTTTCATCTGACAAAGTCAGACGAAAGATTAAAGCCTGGTTTACACTATCAAACTTTCGTTCAATTCCATTACTAATTTCAATTTCCAATATCAATTCCACGGCATCCAATCATATTCAGCTGTTGTTTCTTCACCCAAGTTTCTTTTAAAATGAAGCTATATGAGTGGTCAGTTTCGTCTGATATCAGATGGAATTCCCATTTTCGTCCAAAAAATTGCCATGTCAGAGCGCTCTCAGGTAGTCGTTTGCATGCGAGATTTTCGGCTGACTTTTGTTTGAAGAGAATTTTCATCTGACAAAGTCGCTTTACACTTTATAAAGTCACTTCACGTTTGCAGCACTCGGAACAGGCACCAAGAACCATCATGTAAAGTCATAGACATCATGGTATCATCAAGTGTTTTTTATGGCTTTTAAGTGTCGACTATTCAGCATAATTCGTTTTGCCTCAGCTCTTCTTCGGCTTGAACCAAACACACATTGCCTATTCTCATGCTTACGCAATGATACTCGAAAACTCTACGATCACAGCGATTATTCTTGATCTGTTGTTTCACAATATAGCGGAGGAACCTTTCTGTCATGGTATTGTATATTGACTGTTGTTTGTTGCTTGGTGAATGTGAAGAAAGCATGGCATAACTACAGAGTATAAGTTATGACGTTTGGCATGCATGTGGTATTATGTGCATTAATATCTGTATTAAACCAGGGTTTATTTTTCTTTGTCATTTACGAATGACAACAAATGTCAGTCAGCATAATTGCCGCCAAACAAAAAGTCAGTTTGGCTAAATTTTCTGGACGCCAGCAGAAGTACTCTTGAACAGACTAGGGGCCGTATCAACTTGTCCGTTTTTGAAACGTCCAAACAGGGATTTAGCTTCCCTTCGAAAGGTGGGATTGAATAAAATGTAAAACAGAAGATTGATCCCATAGTTTAATCCCAAAATCATCATTACTCCGTAGGCCCATAGCGAATCGTCGTCGGATATATTCAGTTTTCCAGTAGTACCCGCAATTTGATAATATATGGGAGCTGGTATGATGCAGACTACAAAGCCAACAAAACACCAAAACATCATCCTAGACCCGCGAGCTCTCTTCTGTATTTCAGCTTTGGTTGCCACCGTTCTGGTAGTCTTAATCTTCAGAAATATGGCAATGTAGCAAATCAGCATAATCAAACATGGAATGTAGATAAACATAGCATCCATGGCAAACTTCCATAGTGGTAACCGACCGTCAATCATACAAATGCCGAAGGTCGGTAGTACGGTAAAGGAACCTAGCAGCCTGGTTCCTGCCAGAAAAAATACCACAAAAAACGTAAACAACCAAACTGAGATCGCCCACAATGCAATTGCCTTTTTCATGCTGAACGCGTTCCTGTACACTGTTGGTGCAAATACAGCAGTAAACCTATTTACTGCAATCAAGGCCTGCCCTACTGGAGAAGCAAAAAGGCAGAACCAACCCCAGGCACCGGCCCACCTGCACAGCGCATCCAACTTTGCCAGATCCTGAGGCTCTGTACTCTTTGCAGGTCCAAAATATACGGCCTCTAGACCTTCTACAAGGCCCCAAGTTAGGCAAGCTGAGAGATCTGTAATTGACAACAAGAAAACCAAGACATAAGTTACTTGAGATCGTAGCTTACGTGAAAACAGAATGATTGTAGCCACAATTACATTGCAGATACCAAGACCTGAAAATGAGATAATCATGGAGATTCCGCCAAGAATTGCCTTTTCCGTGTGCGTTCTATTTGCCATGTTCAGTGGATTCAATGAGAATACATGACTAATAGTGTCAAGCTAAAATAGTTATAGAACAATTATAGTTGCTGTTGCTGTTACTAATGCTTTTACAAGTGTTGTCGAAGAACTTAGTTGATTTCCACCTGATACAAAGTGACAGTTCAGGAATAATGTTTTCATAAAGCCTAGCTAGCAGAAACCATCCGGTCAGCAAAATCTTGAGAGTTTAACATAGCAGCTAAAAACTGACATTGCGCATTGTACAATGTATCAGTAAACTTTAGGATTAGTCTTAAGTTAAGAGGTCAAATTAAATAGAAGTCAGGACGGTTCAATACCTGACTGCGAAGCGTTCATACTGTATTGCGTTGCATAAGCATATAAGCGTATTGTACGTTATATTAAATGAACTATCAATATATAATCAAATCAAGACTGTAGATAAGGTACTAGACAAGGCTATCAGGACTTGACTATTACTATCTACGACTTGACTATAACAGCTTTAAACATAGAAGATGGGTAAACTCCGAATTCTCCAATGTTGCCTTCGGGTATCTCCTCGCATGCATAAAGCCCGGTTCACACTAGGCAATAATTGCCGGCAATGTGATTGCCAGCAATATGATTGCCAAGAGATTGCCCATTTATTGCTAGTGTGAACAGTGTAAAAATTGCCAGCAATATTGCCGTCAATCGGCAATTTCAGCTAGGAGAGTGAGCAAGCTCTGTGGCGATTAAACACGTAAATATAGCTGCCTACAGATTGCCGCTGGACTAAAATTTTGAATTTCCCGCTATATTGCCGGCAATATTTGTGATGTAGTGTGAACGGGTGCATTGCTGGAAATATTGCCGTTGCTCCTAAATTGCTGGCAATTAAATTGCCTGCATATTGCCTAGTGTGAACCGGGCTTTAGATTCAAGGACTATCTACGAGAACTAAAATCAGAGCTGCAAGCGATTATGCGTCTATCCTCTTGTTCAAGCTTTCCTGAGTCGGACTTCTAACTGCTGATGATCCTTTTTGCAAATAAATGGAATAAACTTTAACTACAGGAGCCCGAAATAAAGATGAAGTGCAGAATATCATGCGTGCGTCAAAGAAATCATTAATCAGCATGTTGCATAAATCTGAGGAATCCATAACTACACATTGTCACCACTGCTTGCTACTGAGTATGCAGGGCAGTGTTTCTACAGAATACAACCAACTGCAATGTAAGGCACAGAAACAATCCTGCAATACATTCTTTCAACTAGTAATCATATCTTCCCGAAAAATATTTTATTCGTGACTTGTTTTGAGCAAATCTAAGTAATATCAGGCCAGTTGCCTCAGACAATACAATTCTCTCGAACACGATTAATTGCGTGCATCTATGACTTCAGTATCAAAATCCTTTTACACTCTCTCAGAAATTTGTATGCACTAGCCGGACGAAATTTTAGGACAGTTGTAATGAAGGTAGTAGCTACCTACCTTTCTTTTTCTTCACACTTCCCTTTCCAATTCTTTTTCCTAAAATTATCCAAATTCTCATTTGCAAATATGTGGTTGCCGAAGTGTTCGGCTGATCACGTGACGCTAACAAACAAGTTTTCTAGACTTGTGATGAAGACGAATCAGTTTCTGTTCTGCCGTTGGGTAGTGCCTTTGATCTGGATCGGCTGTGTTATGTGTGGGGACTCTTGTTTTCTGTGTGCACCTTTTCCAGTTCCCTCCCGTCTTTTCTATTATTGTTGTCTCGCTTCCCCGTTCCCCCTTTTTTGTGTGACTTTACTCAATGTGGTGGGTAGCCCCCTGCTTGCTGTCCTGTACCACTGTGGGCAGCCCGCTGCGGGTTATCTGCATTTTTCCTGTACTGTACTTCCAACTATTTTGTGCCCCTTATTTGTGCCCTTTTCGTTGCTGTTCCCTAGCCCCTAATATTGTACTGTTGGGTAGCCCGCTATCAGTATTCTGTCCCCCATCTTGTGTAGCCCAGGTGGCTGTCTGTATTTTATTCTCGCCTTTATATTTTCTTAAATTAAATATCCCAGTTGTCCCTGATTTATCCTAATAACCGTTACTACTTCTGCTAACTAGTATTCTGATTTTGGAGTAGCTAGGTAGATTTTGCGAATAGCCCGGAATTTAACTCTGTACTTGAGTTCGTAATTTTTTGTGGGTCCCCCAACTTTCTTGACGCCCTGTTGGCGTCCTCCAAAACTTATCCTCCCTCCCCCTGGCGAGGTTAGTCACAGTAGTGTGAGCCGCCTGGACTAAAGATTTCCACTCGCAGTTAGCAGGTCAGCGACCGTTGCGCAGTCCCTAGTAGCAGTGGCGTTGAGCCCGCTGGTTTAATTCCCGGCTCAACACCATCACACAGTGTTTCTTTTGCATAAGAAATGTTTCGGTTTTTAACTAAAATCGTACTTTATATATTAACTAAATTTAGAACAATAAGTTCACATTGAAACTGTTGTGAACTATTTTCGGATAATATTCTTGATTTCCATTTAAAATTATCCAAAACGCAGTGTTATCTTTATGAACGATAAATGAAAAATTGTACTCTCGTGTAGGAACCTCGGTTCCTTAGCTAATTTGTTCCGCCATTAAAATTGGGCGCAAATTCAGTCTTCTCAAATCTTGCGTACGGAGCGGCGGCTCTTCCATCTGCTTTTCTACATTCAACGGGGAGTTCTTTCCTTAAGTTTTGGGTTGGGGGATCTCAGTCCCTCCTAATTTGGACGACCCTCTCCTCTTTTGGGCTAAGGTAAACGTTGTATTTTTGTGTATACAATTATGAAAATGTTTATGTTTTGTGAACTGTAGAAGTTAATTTTGCTACCTTTGTCAAACTTATAATTCCGTTTAAAAACCCAGTAAACTCACGGTACCGAAATTGGACTGCCGGCGTCTGCTGTAGTTGTTTAGGGAATGAGCGAGCTCAGGGACGAGATTGACATGCGCACACTCACGAACTAGCAATTCTTCTTCGAGTTTAAGTATATTGTTCACTGGCAACAAACTAATCTTTACACTCTTATAAATAGACGCATTTAAAATTAACACAAATTTTTTATATGTGACTTAGTTAGAGCAAAATTTAAAAAAAACAAAACCAATGAAACTGGCGAGCCATGTTGCCGCTTTCGTCTGCCGACATTGTCTTATGTTATTTTGTCACCCATGCCAAGTTGCTACTTTACGCTGAAGTAAGGCTTTCTGTTAAGGGGGTCACTTTGGTCAAAAATCGATAGTCACGGATTTCGCTATGCCCCCATATGTTATCAAAAACAAGACAAAGAGTTCGAAATCAAAATGTGACAAAGTTATTCAGGTTCAAAGCCGGATACTTGAAAATTCCGGTGATGGGCCCTTCTAGCTCAAGTGGAGACCGAAAGCGATCGCGAACAGGCTTGACCGATTGACCGAATTGCATCAACAAACGACTGCAAAACATTAATGTATCTATCTCTTCTGGTTTTAGTGAAATACTTCCACAGCTTGGTCTTCGGAGTTCTATTGGATCGTTCCACAAGCTACGTCAGGATTGCCGCATGTATAAAAGTGTATACAGTGATGGGTGAGAAGCCGTTGAAATTGTTGATTTAAAGATTTTATGTTTCTAACCGATAGTAACTGTGCTGGCATTCGTGATTGCCCAAGCGTATTTTGAAAACATGTCTATGCATGTTAGCAGAAACTTATATCCATCATTCACATTTGCCACTCTAGACATATCTGCTAGATTCATTTGCCATAACATGTCAACTCCGGTAACAAAAGATCTCCTTCTGGCATACTTACGACGAATAGGTTTATGCAGAGTGTAAATGTGTTGTTTCTTGAGCCAATCTTTAACAGCCCACAATGTTAATCCCGGAGCAGAACCTGACCTTGACATGGTTGTACAGTTTCCTGATTGTGGTGACTTTTACAACCAATGCTGTCTGCTTTCATAACTAAATGTCTACTTTCACAACTAAAAGTCTACTTTCACAACTAAGGTGTCTACTTTCACAACTAAAAGTCTGCTTTCACAGCTAAGGTGTTTACTTTCACAACTAGAAGTCTACTTTAAAAACTGAAAGTATGCTTTCTCAACAGACTCTGCGATTACTTCTGTTATATATGTTACGTATTACGTGTTTTAATTCAGTAATTGACTAAAGTCTGACCAAATATGTTGGGAGCGAAATTGTTTTGTTTATTTTGATTTAGCAGTACAGTTTTGCTACAGCAATGTATATATTTTTTGAATTGTTACGCTATGAACTTTCCTTCGGTTGAAAAAGAGATTTAAAAAAATTAAAGTTAAATCAAAAGAAGCCGGTTTTTATTCCTGCTGGAGCAGGAATGTATAAAAAGGAATCTACTATGTTCAGTGCATGGTGAGTAATTTCTCTATTTAGAAGCCCTATCTTCAACACAGGCTAGCTTAGGTGGATTCTTTGTATGCAGATTATGCAAATTAGGTTTAGAAACTATTTAAGCAGCTGAATTCACGGCCTTCATACAGTCTTCGGCTGTCAGCAATCTAAACGGTTGCAGTTTTCTGAGCACCAGGGCAGCCTGGGAGCTGCACATAGGTGCATTAGGCAACAAGGTAATTGCTTGCGCTGGACTTCATAAGTTCGGCACAAACATGGTATGGCAAGCAGTTCTCTCTGATATTATGTAGTTCTGCGAGAAAAAAATTAAACAGAAAAAAGACTAGTGAAGTAATTTAATTAGCACAATGTTTGATGTGTTTTCCTATTTATGCATTTGGAATGAAAAGTGTATCTATACGTACATATCTTGATACATACATTGTGCTTATTTATGCTGACGGAAAGAAAGTCTGCTGGCTGGAATTCACAAAAAAATTAAGACATTGCATAGGGTACTAGTAGTTTGGCATCAAAATAATGTCAAAGGATGTCAAGAGAAACTGTAGGATGTCAAGGATGCTGTAATCTCAGGAGATTCTAGCGTTTAACAGAGCAAGGCTCAAACACAATTTTCAGATCAGAATAATAACAGGTCTACAAAGGAATATTGCCCCTTTTGGGGCCAACTTGTTTTATACATAGATATAAAGTTTTTGTGACTACGACTTATTCTGCCCGCAATGAATTTTTAAACAATTTCACTATTTTAGCTTTCGGTAGGCGTTACAGTGTCAATATCAGCAAGTTTATGTTCAAAATCAAAATGCTGGCATTTCAAGATCTTTCCGACATATTCGCGGCGGAATCTTCCATTTTTCTTATTTCTAAATTTCAAAGGAGCACGACTTCTTACAGAAGACTTAGATAATTGCAACACTCTAGTAGTGAAGTGAGACATTTAGTTGTGAAATGAGACTTCTAGTTGTGAAGAGAGGCTTCTAGTTATGAAATAAGACATTTAGTTGTGAAATGAGACTGGTTGTGAAAGTAGACACAACGAGTTTCCCAGGACCTGAATATGCCACGGGATTGGAGAGGGATATAGTATTAGTATGCTAAAGTGTCTTTCGTTCAGTTTCCACAGAGCCAAACCAGTTCCACTGGAAAGTTGCCGTGGATAACAAGATAACACATTTTCTACGCAATCACAAATAGTTTTTAGTAAGTCTGAATTTCCATTTTCAATAATACCGCGCCGTTGCTTGGCATTGCATGTGCAGAGCACTTTGACGTAGTCGACATGCTTTTCAAAACATTTAACCATTGCAAACTGACTGTAGCAAAATACATTAAGTAATGCGTGTTTAGAATCTTTCTTATGTCTTTGCTTCTATTTGTAGACGCCATTTGTATCGTCTGGAAATAGTGATGATCTCAGTCGAAAGTCATCTGTTGTGTTCTGATCTAAGTCATGAGTAAGTGCCCGTGAAGTTTCTGCGTGGCGTGGTTAAACGCTTGCATGAATCCCTCTACTTTACCCCGAGAAAAATCTACTTTGCCGGATTCCGGATTGAGTTTATCTGCTGGGATCTTCATCAACACTATCTGGCTTTTTCCTTGGCAAAATTTTTGGGGGAAATCTGGGGTCTGGGGGTTCCCCCCCCAGGTCTGGGAGGGGTCAGATGTCTGGGGGGCGAAATTTTTTTGGAAAAAATGCTTTATCTTTAAAATAGCTAAAAAATGTCTAAAAATTCGGCGAAGTCAGAAAATTTTTGAACTTTTAAATTTACCCTCAAAACCCTATTTTTCTCGCTCTCAGTCATTAAAGACCATTAGTTTACACTAATTTGTTTCTAATTTCTGACCTTAGCTTTATCAGTAATTGTCCCAGTTTATTCTTTCCATGCCAAGCAGTTACTTTTCTCAGGCTAGGATCTCTTATATCTACGCCAATTCACCAGAATATCATCCATCGTCGATTGGGTATTAGCACTAATACATAGGGATTGAGAATGCAACTCAATTTTGTGTATTTTCAAGGATCATAGGTTTAAATGTCTGACCACAACAGGTTATAGCTAGTAACATGCTGCATGTTACTATGCTGAATTCTGAGGCATCATATTGAAATTAGAAGCAATAGATTCCAAAGAATTCCTCACTGCTGACGAACCCATTTTCCTATGAACTATTACTAAAAACCAACTCCCCTTGCAGCATTGACTTCTTAGTCTGCACATCATACCTCCTATTTTTATACTACCATTTGGCAAAAATGGCCCATTTCCCCATACTTGGGCGTTGTTACCCTGATTCGTCGGTCTAACAACCCGCTGTTGCTGTCCAGAACCTCATTTATACCATTGTTCCCAAGAATTGATAGCATTTTGCCAGTACTTTTTCGTAGGGGGGCGCCATCCATTCGGTCTACAAAATTCTTGCGGGGACCTAAAAATACTTTTCTCAGGTGGGGAGAAGGTCCAGAAAATTCTACAGGCACCATAGTGCTTAACAACTCTACACCTACACAAAACCTTCAAAATGGGGGGTTTAGTGGGGGTCAAAAATTCTACCCAAATCTCTCAATTTTCGATCTGTGCGTCCACTGTAAGTTTGCGCGTGATGTGTGTGATTACGTTTTCTACTTCTGAAGGCATATGTAACCCGTGCTTCCCTAAACATCTCCAAATCAACTTTCAAATTCGGGGGGGGGGGGGGTAAAAATTCATCGAAACTGCTTCAAAAACTACGCTTATGTGTATTTTTCAGTTTCCCAATCCTGTCCTAGCTATAAAAAAATCAAAATACTTACGTAGGCGATGTTTTTCTCCATCTTGTTCCCCAATTTTTGACTTCCAACGGCTGTTTTTCAAATGTCGATATCATATGGGTCAATCACAATAACGACGGAACACAATTGTGCGTTTATTAATGTAGCGGAACCGTTCAGCTACATTAATAAATGTAGCCGAAATGTTCGGCTACATTAAAAAATGTAGCCGAAACTTTCGGCTATATTTATTAGTGTAGTTGAAAGTTTCGACTACTTTCACTAATTCCGCACCATTGTGTTCCGTCGTTATTGTGATAGACCCATAAGCCAGTCACCTAGCTACTGTTTCGTAATTCAAAAATTCGAATTTTAGAAAACTCTGCTAAACTAAATCAAACCTAGTATAAAAGAAAGCCTATATACTGTACTTATAAGTTATAAGTTAGAGTATAAGTTTTATTTCTCAACTATCTTAATATTAATAGAGTATAAGTTTTATTTCTCAACTAACTAGCCAAATATTAATTCCTAGCCTATTGTCCGACTAGGCATTGGGAGGCTAAGCGATTGCAGGTCTAACTCAAATATTTCTGACTACCTACCTAGCTAATAAATCTAAACTCTTACTATATACCGTCCTGAGTCACACAACTGAACTTGCAATTTTACCAGAAATAGCAGGTGTCGGAAGGCAAGGCATCCAGTAAAACACAATACAGCACTGAGAAACAACCTAACGCTAATTCCACCAACAACTAACAACTTCCGGATTTATATGAGATCATATACCGGATTTCTTTCAAGCCAATTACTGTACACGAAAGTAACGAAAAGTACGAAGATTCGCCAAAGACGAAAGTCGCAAAATAGCTGGTATTTAACACTATGGTTCTGATTTGGATGATGATGATGATTGATGATTAATCATGATGATTATTACTGATGATTTACAACCAGTGCGCCAATTTTGTATCTTGTTGAAGTATAAGATTCCTATTAGTAGCTCTTAAATAACTGCTATATATTGACAACATATCAGAAGTAACAGAACAGAACTCTCAAAGCATAACACTTTTTGTTATTGCTAAATAAATACATATTCTTTGGTCATTTTATAATAACTACGTTTACTGTTTCCTTGTCATTTTATTATTTATGCCAAAAATCAGTCAGTATAATTGCCATCAAACAAGAAGTCACTTTGGCTAAACTTTCTGCACGCCTGCAGAGGTACTCTTGAATAGACTGGGGGCCGTATCAACTTGTCCGTTTTTGAAACATCCAAACAGGGCTTTAGCTTCCCTTCGAAAGGTGGGATTGAATAAAATGTAAAACAGAAGATTAATTCCATAGTTTAGTCCCAGAAGCACCAGCACCCAGTAAGCCCAAATAGAATCACTGTCGGATATATTCAGCTTTCCAGTAGTGCCCGCTATTTGATAGTATATGGGAGCTGGTATAATACATACTACAAACCCTACAAAACACCAAAACATCATTCTAGACCCGCGAGCTCGCTTCTGTATTTCTGCTTTGGTTGCCACAGTTCTGGTAGTCTTAATCTTCAGAAATATGGCTATGTAACAAATTAGCATTATCACACATGGAATGTATATAAACATAGCATCCATGGCAAACTTCCACAGCGGTAGCCGGCCATCAATCATTCACATACCAAAGGTCGGTAGTATGGTAAAGGAACCCAATAGCCTAGTGCCAGCCAGGAAAAATACAACAAAAAAGGTAAACAACCAAACTGCAATGACCCACAGGGCAATTGCCTTTTTCATACTGAATGCTTCCCTGTACGTGGTCGGTGCGAAAACCGCCGTAAACCTGTTTACTGCTATCAAAGCTTGACCGACCGGAGAGGCAAAAAGGCAGAACCAGCCCCAGGCTCCGGCCCACCTACACAGCGCATCCAGCTTTGCCAAGTCGCCGGGCTCCGTGCTTTGTTCCGATCCAAAATATACGGCCTCCAGCCCCTCCACCAGACCCCAAGTTACGCAAGCCGCGAGATCTGTAAGCGAGAGCAAGAAGACCAGGACATAGGTTACTTGAGATCGCAGCTTGTGCGAAGACAAAATAATTGCAGCCACAATTACATTGCAGATGCCAAGGCCCGAGAATGAGATGATCATGGACAATCCGCCCCACGTTGTCGTCCCCCAAGTCATGTTCAGTAAATACTATCTTAACCTGGAATAATTGGAAGATAAGTCTTATTTGCTGCTGTTGTTGCTGTTACCAAACGTACATAATAACTAAGAGTGTGACGCTTGTGACAGTGTTTACTGGTACTGTTTCTACCGCTCTTTATGAGCAGCACTTGATGCAAGATGTCAATCTTAAGTGTAATTTTATAAAAGAAGTAATACCGGTGGCAGTGGAAGAAATATTTCAGTCAGCAACGAACAATAGCTTTGGTCTACCACGGCTTCAAGAGTCTAACTCTGAAAATTTGAGGACCTTTACGCCCAAAGTAATAAAAATGCTTTACAGCAGTGGATAATTACAAACTGTAAATGTATCATCCTTTCCCTCGAAAGAAGGCATCAATGCCTATAGACTAAATTATAGATAACTCAGTAGGTAAGCTTACCTTGTTCTAATGGTTAATGATAGAATAGGGATGGATAATACAAGCGAACAAATTTTCATACATATCGACGAATATGAAATCTCAAGTAAGATACCCTAAATAATTTCCTGGCAGTTGATAGTTCTGTCGATTAACCTTTTACGGTGGAAATCTGATAAAAGCCAGTTAATGAAGGCATGTGCTATACACCGCCTTCTGGTACCTCCCCATTTGCACAATATTTCACGAACCGTTTAAGGAATGATACATTTCAGCTTAGTCCCTTGCTCAAGGAAATTTGACGAAGCTGTTTAGACATGGGTGTCGAATTACTAATGATCAGATTAGCAAAGGAAGGAAATCTAATACCAAGCTAAACTGAACACTAGAAGGTATACAAGACAGAGAAAGCATTCGATATTTGTCCCAGAAATTAATACATTTTTGTAACGTTAAATAGTTACAGTGCTCACAGTTTATGAGATGCAATCATGAAACATTGGGCGAGCCAAATATTGTTACGTATGTATCCTTAGCATACCCACCCCTTGAGTCAAACCCGAAACTTTTTGAGTCATGATTCTTGGGTGGAGTACTTCTTGATCCATCCCTTACTTTTCTTTGATCCGCTCTGGATTTTTTCCGAAATCCAAACATCAAGTGGTGTCGATATGTGGGAGAGTAGCGTTGTACACCAATTTTTGAGTCATGGAACTATATTCTGCAGAAAGCTTGCAAATTTATTCGTCTTCATGATTCACTTATCAAAGACCATCCATATTCCTACTATTGTAATAAATTTTAAAAATAAAAGTTTAAAAATTTACCTGAATATTATTCTATCTGTGAAAATTTGTAATGGCTAGTTTGCTTCCCGCCCGCTCACCGAAGTTAAACAGATTCTAGAACCAGTAATAAATCAATGTTCTAGCGTCAACTATAGCATAATTCACGCAAAACTACTAAAAATTAAACGTGTCAGAAGTTTTTTACAGAAGAATTATCAAGAATTCAACTTGACTTTTGAATTTTTACACATATAAGATTCCAAGTACACTGCATCCCGCCGGTTCACCTAGAATGGGCAGGTGTTAGAATAAAACTGTTGGGAAAAATTTAGCTGAAAGTTTTTAAATTTATAATGTTTAAAATACTACTGTTAATCCTAGATCAAATATTGCATTCGACGAAATTTTAATGACATCGAAGCTTTCACGCTAACACCTGCCCATTCTTGGTGAGCGGACGGGATGTAGTGTACTTGGAGTCATATGTGTAAAAATTCAAAAATTAAGTAGAATTTTTGATAAGTGTTTTGTAAAAATTTTCTAAAACGTTTACCTTTAGTAGTTTTGCGTGAATTATTTGACGCTAGAAAATTGGTTTATTACTTGCTGTAGAATCTTCGGTGGACGGGCGGGAAGCAAACTAGCCATTGCATTTGTTAGAGATTGAGTGGAATTCAGGTAAATTTTAAAATTTGCTTTTAAAATTTATTACAACAGATGGAATATGGATTGTCTTTGATCAGTGGATCATGAAGACGAATAAATTTGTAAACGTTCAGCAGAATATAGTTCTATGACTCAAAATTGGTGTATTGCACTACCCTCCCAGTTCCCACGCAGCGACACCACCTTAAACTTAGATTTCAGAAATAATGCAGAGCGGATCAAAGAAAAGCTGTGGAGCAAGAAGTACTCCACCCCAGGATCATGACTCACAACGTTTCGGGTCTGACTCAAGGAGTGGGTGTGCTAAGGGTATATACGTTAATAAAATGCAAAATGATCATGAAAAATTGCAGGCTTTCTCATTGTGTTGCTTCTAAGGTTATACAAAAACCACCAATAATGATTGCAACTAACTAACTGCAACCAAACTAAACTTAATTACTTTGCAGAGTGTCATGTCATTGTTTCTACGTAACTACTTCGTGGACAGTTTGTACAGAAAGGTACTACACCAGATTATACTTCAAGTACAATTAGATTGCAAGTACAATTCACGGCTAACAAACCTATATAAAGAATAATTTTAAATTACAATTTCTGTCTTCCCGACGAAGATTATTTTCGTGACAAATGTTTTCTGTAAAACTCAACTATATCGGCTCAAACTGAATCACACGCAGGAATTCCCCTTCTAACAGGATTTGTTGCGTGCTATTTTGCCAAATGATTAAGGTCGAAGGTATTTGAACAAAACAATTTCAATCAGCTTAAGTTTAAATTTGAAACCTAGATGTGAATAGAATTTGAAACACAGGAACCTTACTTCATAGCCATAGAAGTTTTGCAAGATCTGAATTTCACACAACTGAATAATAGGAAACTTTCATTGAAACTGTGACTAAGAGCCAGTCTGAACCGAACTAACAAGGAGAACTAGTGAACAGTGAATCTGGAAAAACAAATAATATTTTCCGATAAAGAGCAGAAACACACAGTACTAACATGAAACACTAAACATTCCAAACCCGTTGAGAGTTACGTTCATAATTCACCATACTTCTGCGTAGGCTCACCGTACTTACAGTTCTAACATTAATGTGAAAGGTGGAAATCAGGATTGAGAGACATGAAGAAAAGTGTCCACGGCGGGGACCAAACCACCGAGATTTGGAGTAGAACGCTCTACCTCTTGCGCCACTTCCCCGGACAGCGAGACTAGATTATTACACTGATTTCAACCTTCGTGGTTTACTGATATTTAAAGTTTCATCAAATGCTGTCCTGTGACTTCAGTCACAGTTTCTCGGTCCTTCTGACTTCAAAAATATTTTCTGAATTCCTGTTCATTGCTTGCTCTTTCCCCCATTTGGGGGTATCTTCCTTTTTACAGTCTCTGTTGTCCTTTTTCACTGTTTCTTTTAATCTTAAAAAGATCAGTGAGATATCCTCTTCCGCCCCGCTCTATTTATACATTGTTACTATTAGTTGTCTGTAGTGTAGTCAAGTCAACTTTCTGAATTTTACAAAATATTGTTTATCTGAAAAGAAAACGGTTAGTTTGCCAGTTGCTTCTTGTCTTATTTGTCTTGTTTGGGTTGTATATAGCCAGGAAATTTTAAGTCCTTCAAGATTCTGGTTTCTGCCTGTATACTGTGTTAGATCCCTCTCAGTTCTTATTCTTTTGCGTTTTCTCTGCAAGATGTTAGCCGTACAGATAAACCGCTTGGACTAAGATATCCTTTACGTTTAGGGACTGCCATATT
Organism: Trissonchulus latispiculum; assembly: GCA_030248195.1. Lineage (NCBI taxonomy): Eukaryota > Metazoa > Nematoda > Enoplea > Enoplida > Ironidae > Trissonchulus > Trissonchulus latispiculum. Next base: position 54,860 of record JASAND010011460.1, read on the forward strand.
GTGCCAGTTTTTGTAGGGTGCCGTGCACTGAAACAGCTCAAATCTATTGTTAAGCCGTTGCATTCATTTATATTTGAACTAAATTTGTTACTAATCTTACTTCAACTTAATATTCCAGTCTGAGAACAACTCTGTGTACTTTAAATATAGCGAAAACGAGAAACGACCCACACGGTTCTTAGAACTTCAGTAACTTAAATAGCGACAGCTAACAAAAGGTTAAAGTACGACTGCAGAAACCGCTCGTAGTTTACAACAAATGTTGGCACAGCCAGAAACGGCAATTAAGCAATGAGCTGACACCGCCTTGGGTGCTTTGGGCGTTTTCCTGCGAAAAAAACGATTTTACATGACTTTAGCATAGCGGAGATAATTGAAGTGAATACTCTTTTCTGATTCTTCGGACTAAGGGCGTTGTTGCACACTCCAATTAAAATAATTAGAAATAAACGCCTTACAGCAGCAGTTAGTGGAGGCGGTTGCCGAATATAATTTATAGTGAACTAATTGATACAAAGTCAGGATGTCCCAGCTTTTGAGTTTGAGTAGTCGTTATCATCAACTTAACTGGCTAGTTAGCTTGATCATCGATCAACAAGTAATTCGTTCCTAACACTGAGTCCAGTGCAAATATTTACATTCGAAGCGCTGCTACGGAACCGTTCCTTACAGATGTTTGTATTCCACTATGCCGTCCATGTCGGTTTTCGCAACATTTCAGCCCTTCCCGGGATTCGCTTCTAAAAGTGGGATTGAATGCCACATAAAAAAGAAGATTAATTCCATAATTTATACCGTGAATTACCATCACCCAGTATGACCAAAGTGAGTATTTGTCAGAAATGTTCAACCTTCCCGTGGTACCAGCAATTTGGAAATAAACTGGGGCAGGAATGATGCAGACCACAAAAGCCACAAAACACCAAAACATCATCTTTGAGCCACGAGCCCTCTTCTGCATTTCGGTCTTGGTAGCCAGGGATCGGCTGGTTTTGATCTTTACAAAAATAGCAATATAGCAAAGCAGCATTATCAAGGACGGAATGTAAACAAATATTGTGTCCATGGCGAACTTCCAAACAGGCAGCCTCCCATCGATTATGCAAATTCCAAAGGTCGGTAGAACCGTAAAAGATCCTAACAGTCTTGAACCAGGTAGGAAAAAGACCAACATGGCTGTAAACAGCCACACCGAGACCACCCATAAGCCGATCGCCCGTTTCATGCTAAAGGCTGTTTTATATAGGACAGGCATGAAGACGGCAGTAAATCTATTCACTGCGATTAAAGCCTGACCAATGGGGGAGGCGAAAATACAAAACCATCCCCATGCGCCCGCCCATCTACAAATTGCATCCATTGCCGCAATATCAGACGATTCTGTACTTTTTGCTGGTCCAAAATATATCGCTTCAATACCTTGCACTATCCCCCATGTCGTACAAGCTAGTAGATCAGTAATTGACAACAATAGGACTAAAACGTAAGTGACTTGATTCCGAAGCTTATTTGATGATGAGATAATGACAATAATTACAATATTGCAAATTCCCAGACATGAGAAAACAACTGTCATGGTAACTCCAGTCAGAAGGACCTTTTCCGCAATTGTGGCATTTACCATGGTTTCGTTAAATTGGTAGACCCAAGAGTTTAGAATACCAAGAGTAAGACACTCAGCTCTTCCTAATTGAATAAGCTTGCAAGAAAGCTTGCTAGAAACATTAAGGCCGAAATCTCGGGAGGGGGGTTTCTCAGCATGTAAGCATACAACGCTGACATTTTTTAAATACGGGCGTTTTCGACAAATTAAATACTATAACTTAAGCTAGGAAAATCATACAGCAATAATTTTTATATCATTATGTTGCGTAGAACGAGATCTTTTTAACGATATAAAAATTACATAGTTCGGTTTGGTAATCTCTTACAAAACCGGCAATAAAGCATCCTTGCCACGACAATTCTGGGAAGTTCATCATTTCTTAGAAATGCCTTACGTTGTTGCTGAATTTATGAGGATTGCTTAAAGCGAACTATATAATTTTTATATAGATAAAAAGATCTCGTTCTACGCAACACAATGATATAAAAATTATTGCTGTACGACTCTCCTAGCTCAAGTTCTAGTATTTGAATTGGCGAAAACGCCCGTTTGTGAAAAATATCAGCGTATACATGTTTACGCTGAAAAGCCCCCCGAAATTTCGGCCTTAATGTTTCGAGCATCTTGAAAGCTTATTCTATTAGGAAGAGCTGAATGTCTTACTCTTGGTATTATAAACTTTTGGTAGAACGGGAATGGTAACCTGGAAGAAGAAATTTGTCTCCAGTCAGTTTAAATAGCAACAGTCAAATGTACACACTAACAAAAATATGTCTTTACCGCAGAAATCAGGTCATGGCTTTGGGGATATCAATGGCATGTGTTTTTATTCTCGTTTATAAAATTCAAAGGTCCAGCACATACCTGCAGTCCAGTTTCGCAAGTTAAACTGTAGCTTAAAGAAACTTCGCGATAGCACTACTCCGAAATTCAATCAACTTTGCTGACACCAGTAATTGTATTGGTGTGCGTATAAAATTTATTAAGTAAAGAATTTGCTCTGTTGACCTTTAATTCCTACCATAATAATTTTAGTAATATATTAAAAACATTGACCATATTACTTAAAGATTAATAAACATTAATTTGTAGTTATTATGTGAATATGGCACAGGTGGACAAGGGGGGGGGGAAGGGGGAATTCCCCCCCTCGGCGAAGTCGTCCACAAGGGGTAAGAAAATTGCCCAAAAAAACATAGGTTTTTCGACAAAAATTTCCAAAAAATTTTCCGGATTCGCCGGAATTTTTCACTAAAAATCACTATTTTTATCTAAAAGCGTCTGAAAAACTAGCTAACAAGTAGCTGTTTTTTGTTAAAAAATTGCAAAAATCGCTTCAAAATCGCTTTTAAAAGTACCCGTAAGAAAAATCGCTCTCACAGGGGGTACCCAAATTTGCTTCCACAAGGTCAGTGAAATTTGACCTCCTGTTAAGGTATGGAATATGGTTACTAGATTAATCTAGTCAGACGTTGCGCTGTTTCGGTGTCTAGTGACCAAGCAAAAAAAGTAAAAAATTCGATAATCGTTAAATAACAAACTTCAGCTAATCAATGGCAAACACGCACCACCTTTCAAACTGAGTGTGTGCGAAATTTACTTTTTCATAACGCTAACCCCTCCCAAAGTTATTAACCCCTAACAAAGTTGTGTTCTTTGTTGTGTCACCACAGCAATCTTAAAAACCTTTCGAGATGGGTGCTGACTGGGTTATACTTTAAAAATGTTTAGACTGAAGCAATTAGAGTTAGTATTAGATGCTAACGAAAGCTGTATTTTTCGATATTTTGGACAATCCTGAATGAGATGTCCAACTTGTACCAGTGTCCATGCATGGCAAACAGGGGGAGCATTCGTTACACTCTTTACCTTAAGGTGGTGATTCCTTTTGGAGACATCAACTTTGAACCATTATTACTCAACCACTACTTGGAGTTAAGTAGCCATTTTTATATCGAAATGGAGCTCAACATTTGCTCTTTCTAACGAATACAACGAAACTAACTTTAGTTCTCGGAAATTATTTTACTGCATTTTCGAAGTAATTTAATTTTCCAGATTTTTTGCAGACTAAACCAAGTTTTTTTCGTGAGGCATCGGCCACATCATTCGATTCCACTATCAAATAGCTGGGGACCCTTTTTTAATTATTATGAAACCGCTCCTCGTTATAAAGAAATTAGCTAAAATGTATGCGCAACCTTGATTTTGCCTACTTTTCCCAACTTTGACAAGCGACCACTTTAGCTAGAAAGCAGCAATCGGGACACCTAAAAAAGGGTCCCTGGGTATTTTAGTGTAAAACACGTCCAGTAAGTGTCAACCATCTAGCTTGAATAGTAAATGCTCCACAATAGCTAGAACAAATTTGGTCATGTTTTTGCAAAAACTACAATTTCTACGATAGCAGCGTACGGGATAGCAGTTAGAAGATTATAATGTCATGGAAAATCGGTCTCAACGAGACCTTCAAATTGACACCAGTAGTTTAATTTTACGGCTTATGTACCTCAATGAATGGCGGATTATTTAATTTCTGCAATAATGACAAGATTTCAATACAAAAATAAGAAACTCAGCTATATCTCACGATAGCGAAAAGCTAGAAAAGTACTTCAAAACCAAAAATGTAGAGCTCAACAAGATCTTTCGAGTGAATATAATCATAGCTGTGCAACAACTGCCTAACTGTCAAAAATTGACAAAAACCACCCGGAACGGAGACGTCGAATTTTTGAAGCGGGAATGTGCGAAGGGTGTTAGAATGCTAAAAGAACTTATTTTGGAAAGTTTCATCAAATTTCATCTTGATTTGAACCGTCAATCAACAATATGTGCCCAAAAGGAATCACCACCTTAAATCGTATAGTAGTCATCCTGTGAGGCCAAAGCTAGCCATCCTTTACAGAAATTAATTGGCTTTGCAAACTTTTTGACGTCTGAGGATTTTACAATTATTCGAAGTAAATAGTATATATAAGCAGCCATGCACATAGCGTATCTACATAGAACGAAACAGCCAAAACTAATTTTCGTATTCTGCATTCAAAAAACTGGTACTCTGCCAGAACTGTGTTCAAGCTAGGAGCTTTTCGAAGTCAGTAAAGAAATTGTGTGTGAAAGATGCAACAAACCCATAGTAGGGATTAGGGATAAGCCGGAATAATAACCTGATTGACTAAAAACTTTTGCAATTGGTTTCACCAACGCTGTGAGTCCGATTAGCGGAGTTGAATGCTACGTTAATTTACCGCTAAGTTACCTTCAAACGACGACGGTCGCTCTTCAAGTGTAGAATTCGCATTTTGCTGACATACAGAAGCGAGCGCTGGCTGGTTATGCTAATGCGTCCAATCTCAAAATTTGAATGTAGTTTAAACATTTTGCAGAATCCTCAGATGCAAAGTATAACCGCGTGGTGTACCTCGAACACGGAAGTGGTCCTCATGATTTTATGTCGCTATATTGTTGTTTTTGTAATCAGTGGACTCCAATCCGATTATAAATAAGTTACCTCAGGTGCTCATAGACAATGTTAACAGGAAAAACCTCCTTTTACAGGAACAAGAGGACCCCTAAAAGGGGTGTGGTTCTGCATCTGAGCTTTAGATATGCTTTATGGCCAAATAATGCAGTATACTTCCCAACTTATTTTGATGCTTCCTTGTCAGAGGACATGCTGTGAGTAGGTTGTACCCTCAGCGCTTATTTAAATAGTGGCCAACGACCTAATTTTTGCCGGTCAGGCCACCCGTCCTGACATAGTCAACTAGACTGAGGCAAAGGCTAATGTAAACAATACTAACCCACCGTAAACGCAAACTCTGGCAAAAGCTACATTTCGAGTGAGCTGGTTTAAATAAACCGTTAACCTAGTAACAATTTTAAATATCGCAACTGCCAGCGAAAATAAGCCTGAAACCACTACTTTTGCTAGAACAATGCTTACTTTATATACTATATATGGTAGCTTCATGAAATTTTACAGGAGATTCATCAATTTCCGCTTAGCATTAATTGAAAGCATATGTAGTCAAGTTTTCAGTTTTTCCCGATCCAGTAGTATTCCGAAACTGAAACTAAGAGTAGTCGACAGTGACCAAGTCTATTTAATTGAGGCATCAAAATTTAGCTAAAGGCGGTTTCTAATTTGCTATTTTTGTAACTGGCCAACTCATGTGTCGGTTTAAATTTACCGCTTTGGAATAGTCTTCTGGTATTACCTGTTCTAAAAAATTAAAAACAAAATGCTAATAATCTTCTGCTTAACGTCAGCATTCTTGCTTCAGCCAGCCCTAGCAAGCTTTAAAACATTTAGCACCAGCCAGTCGGCTAGACGACAACTTCACAACAGCTCTCAGAATTTGCAGACCTCATTTGCATAAATGCTGATAAATTTCCTTCAAAACCGTTCCTGGGAACGTGGGAACGTTTAAGGTGGTGGTATCGTTTACCGCACGGGTGTAGACTGAAAAATTTGTAATGGCAGTCTATATATTTGACCTCTTTAAAGCATTAAATAACCAAAAACAAGCGTATCCTCAAAGAATGTAGCTTTCATGGTTTGGTGGTAACTCACAAATTGGAAAAACTAAAATGAAATTTTGAACAAGGATTACTTTGGATTAAATTACGTTAGAAAGCTAAAATTTCGTATTTAAAGACAGGAATGTCTTGCCGAGGGTCATTTTTCAGCATTTTAGTTACTATTTAGCATAACGAAAGAAAGCTACCAAAAACGCACACTGACGCCATTTTTCAAAATCAACAAGCGATATCTCAGTTATTCTTGACTCAAACGGAAAACTAGGAAAAATGACCATGCAGTAGGTTTTGGTCAATTTTTACGTCAAATTTGAAAACACAATATTACTCGAAATGTGAGAAAACCTTGTTTAAAGCATGAATTTTCTTCACTATTTAACGATCAACGTAATTGGTGCTTAGTTATGTGCTGGCTTGCCATTGCAAAAGCGCTGCAGTGACCAAAAAGGATTGATGATTTTGTTATCGTAAAATAGTGAAACAGACTGGTTGGGGAGGAAGAAAGCGATTGGGGCGGAGTTATTTATTTCCATATATGTTTACGGACACTTTGGAAGTTGTGGGGGGGGGACGAATAGCGTTATTTTATTTCTAAATCCTAAATCCCCCTTCGTAATTTTACTCGCCCCGCTCTCTTCAAGCGTAGAATATGTCTGATTCTTGCTATTATAAGTTATTTTAATTTGCCAGTTATCCACAATCATTCAATATGCATGAATGGGTGACATTAAACGAAAAATTCCATTTTCTTATAAATTTCAATTTTCGGCGGAGCAGATACAGCTGCACGCTGTCCGCTCACCGAAAATATTCTGGTTCGAGCTTAAAAATTTAAAAATTTTGAGTTTTTTAATTTTTTTCAGTTTTTAGTCTGGATTGTGTCCACTTATATTAATAGTGGTAAAAAATTCGAAAACTACTAACAAATTTAAAAACTCGTTATCACCATTTTTCGTCAAATATGGAATTTTGGTCAAAATAAAAATTTCTTCATACACGATTAAAAGTTTTACCAGTATGATTGGGAACACTAGTAAGGTCGGGTCTTGTCTCGTTTACCCCCCCCCCCGTACTCAAAATCCTTAAAACTTGACCAAATGAGCTAAAATTTGGTGTGGGTATGTTTTCGACCACACTGAGTTCGAATATAGCTAAATTTTTCGATTTCGCGAAATTCGAAATTTTTCGATTTCTAAGGGGGGACCAAGGGAAACCGAAAAATTTTTTGTGTTCGATTTTGTTGAAAAGATGTATATAGGGGTTTTCGGGGTCGTTCTGGAGTCCGTTTTTCGTTTCAGCTTTTCGTTAGCTCAGAATAAGCTTACATCTTAAGCTTAAATCTTTAGCTTATACTGAGCTAACGAAAAGCTGAAACGAAAAACGGACTCCAGATTCGTGTTCTACGACCCCGAAAACCCCTATATACATCTTTCAACAAAATCGAACACAAAAAATTTTTCGGTTTCCCTTGGTCCCCCCTTAGAAATCGAAAAATTTAGAATTTCGCGAAATCGAAAAATTTTGCGATATTCGAACTAAGCGTGGTCGGAAACATACCCACACCAAATTTTAGCTCATTTGGTCAAGTTTTAAGGATTTTGAGTACTGGGGGGGGGTAAACGAGACAAGACCCGTAAGGTCATCAAGCGATATTTCAGGTCATTTAGATTATTTGCTATAACGCTAGCCTTTAAAATACGGTAAACGATACCACCGCCTTAAGGGGGGGGGGTGATGAAAATGTCGTTGTCAATAATACAAATTTTTGCTTAAGGGGGGGTGTTGGGCAAAGTAATCTTACAACACACGTACGAAAAATATAACGCAAATACGCAAGGATCAAAGACAAAAATTAAGACAAATTAAAATCAAAAAGTTCAAATTCTTTATTACAGGCCCCCTTCGGTTAAAAACCAACTCAAGAACATACGAGACTTATGTTGAAGATAAGCAAAATTTGAATTGAGAATCACTTCACTGTGCAATTCCTATCCGTTTTCCGCGTATTTAGTTCTGCCTCCAGGCAGAACAATAAAGTTTATACAACAAACTTGTTGGTTAGTGAACATTATTATGATCATAACCAGTGGAGTTGGTTTTCATTCCCAGTACTGCAGTAGAAATACAGCTGATTAAATACTTAAAAATAACTTGTAGCTTAAATCTTAGAGGACAGGTCATAAGGACAAAATGTTTAAAGAAGAGGACTAATTAGAGTAAGAACGTTTCCTAGGAGAATATTTCTTTACTGTGGGATAAAGTTTAGAAAATTATGCTGTTTGTCAACGACACAGAACCATGTGGAATATTCTTTGCAGATTCAGATTCAGAAAAAACAGTCCTACATTTACAAAATAGAATTCATAACCACATCCAGGAATAAAGTAAATAAATTAAATTTAAACAATGGGCAGCAGTTTTGCAGCAAGCTTGCAGATCCTACGTCTCCGAATTAAAACTGTTGCTTCCGTTATTCATCGTCACCACCGTCTCTATCCAAACAAGTCTCGACATTGATACTGCAAATTTCGGTAACAAAGAAAGCAGTGTACTTTAGCAGTGTAGCAGCATAAATGAAGGTGACTGGAGTGGGCACTGGACGCATACTCCTGCTTACGCCTAATAGCTTTCAAAACTTCAATCCTATTTACGCCTAAACAGTTTTCACCCAAAATCGGATTCCTACTTACTCCTAAAGTTTACAGTACCACGTTAAGATTAACTTCTTGTCTTTGCATACAATGGTGGACATAAACAGCAAACGTTCACCTCTTCAACAGTGCAACAATAACAACTTCTACTACTACTACTACTACTACTACCACTACCATACATTAACATAGGGTCGGGTCCTGGGGGGGGCTTGTCCCCAAAAAATTTGGGTGGGGCTTGTGCCTTGAACAAAAATTTTCTGAGGGGGCTTGTACCTTAACAATAAATTTGTAAAATTTTTCGAAAAATTAACGCTACTTTTATTAAAATTTGCAATGCTTTATCAAAATTTGCAAAAAATCCTCAATTTTTGAAGAAAAATTCAGAATTTTGCCCGATTTTCTCGAAAAATTGAACATTTTAACTAAAAAATTCCGGCGAAGCCGGAAATTTTTTGAAATTTTATTGTAAAAACTAATTCTTTCCGGCTATTTTTGGTTACCCCTTGACCATTTTTTCGTTACCCCTCGTCCCCGACGGCGATAGGGCTTGTACCTTGTACGGGTTGGGGGGGCATGGACCCCCCCAGACCCCCCCGCATAACTTATGACCACTACTACTGCTGCAACAGATGTTACTACTACATTTGTTATATAGCAACAACAATAACAACAAAAGCAAAAACAACCACAACAACAAAAACAACCTAACTATAGCAAACTCAACCCAAAGTTGAATGAGTTTACAAATTGCAATTATGCTCAAAAATTAGTAATGAAATTTGAATAGATGTTCGATGCAATCTAGGTTCCCAAATTTCTAGTTCCATTCTCATACTGCTGCTTGTAGCTATCCAGTCTTTTTTGTACGCCCCATTCCAGTTGGTCTTGCTTCGGTTAGGAGCAATGTCAGCTCGGATCTGATTTTGAAAACGTTTACTGGGTATAGCTGACACTGAATAATTGTAGTCACAATTATCCGAGGCATCTCGCAGGGATGGCCACTTATCCAGCGTTGTCTGCGCGAAGAACTTCGCGCGGCACTTCCACCGGAGGCGGTTGCCCCTTAACTCTTTGTTCAAGTGAAGTCTGGTTCAACTGAACCATAAGTTGCGGTACATAACGGCTCAAAAACTGTCACATAGAGCAAACAACAATCCACAAAAACCAACAAAATTGAGTATGTATTTAACTTATTATTTTCTTATGTTATTTTCATTGTGTCTAAAACTCTGGTCTTTGAAGGCCTGTACTATTGCAGGTGAAATCCACTGAAGGTTGTGTCATGGATGGACGCAGACAGGGAAGCCAATGTTTTCAGGATGAGTTGGAGATGTGAGATGTGATCTATAGTTTGTGTCTGTTTGGCACCGTTTATTCCGAAAAACCGTAGAAACCTGGAGTGTATTTCCAACCACTGTGTATTAAACACCGTAAAAAGATGCTTGTCATCCAAGTAGCCAGAATTTTTTGGGCCTAGATATTTCTCAAATTTTCAGAGACAGTTATCCAACAAAAAATGCGAACGTAATTTGCAAAAAAATCCACAATTTTTGAAGAAAAATTCAGAATTTTGCCCGATTTTCCCGAAAAATTGAACACTTTAACTAAAAAATTCCGGCGAAGCAGGAAATTTTTTGAAATTTTATTGTAAAAACTAATTTTTTACATGTTTACACTGCTAAAGTACACTTTGATTGATGTTGCACATGTACATAGAGCTATTAACTTCAGTGTTCTGAATTCATCAATTAAGTTTTCTAAAGAGTCGAGAGAACCAGAGGAGGAGGAGAAGGAGGAGGATTAGGGATTATGAGGCGGCGCTGCCGTCCAACGAGACACTGAGTGACCCAAATTTTGCATTTGTGGCCGACGTTGCCACCCACAGCAGGGATCCTGACCAAGCTTTGGTGCCGCACGGGGACCGCGGAGCTCGAACCAGGGGAGACCACGGAATGTTAAGCCACTGGGACTCATGACCCTATGAAAGGTACTGTCCATAAATCTTTCATTGGAGAATTGTGAGGTGGCCGGCGAGAGCGGAGGACTCGGCCAAATTTTGATTTTGAATTTGCCCCCCACCTACTCCAGCCTGCTACAGTCTAAATTGAACTGCATGTCTACCAGAACACGTTTGTAATCCTAAATATTAAAAATACGAAAACTTTAGCACACAGAAAGTTTAAGTAGTGTTCGCTTGTCAAACTACCTGTCAAAAAGCCTTCGATACCGTCTCTCATGCGAAACTCACATACAAATTTGAAAGGTTTGGAATAAAGGGTAAATTTTTAAAATTTAGAATTTAAATTATATTTGAACTTAAATGAATTTGAATTTGAATTTAAAAGTAGAAAATTTACAAAACGTGTTCCTGGTTATGAAAACCTAACATATCCGAAACGTTTGCATCTACTTGGAATAAGTCGCTGGAACTTAGGCATTTACAAACCGATTTAAATTAATGTATAAAATTATAAATAACCTGATTGAAGTCCCATTTAATTCAATGTTTCAATACACTGTCCAAGTTAACACTCGCAGCCATTCTTTACATGCAAGGTTACCCACAAATGTACGCAATTCGTCGCTAAACAATTTATTTCATATGAGGGATATGAACGTGTGGAACTCGTTACCTGATGCGACTGTAACGGCTCGCAGCTTTGCATGTTTTGTAGACTTTTAGAACAGACAAATTTAGATAGGGGGGGTCAGTTGATCAATCTAATCCTCCCCCGTCCTGCTCACGGTGATTGAAGTTTTTGTTGTTTGCTTTTGATGATTTTGTTTTCATATTGTTGCTGATATATAGTTTCTTATTTGACTCTAATTTGTGTCAGTTGTTCCTTTTGTTGTTTTCTTGCTTTGATTGTACTGTTTTTCGTTGGTTTATTTCCTATTTGGAAGTAAACATTTAACCTCTTTTACTTGAGTAAATGGTTCTTTCTTCTAATAGATTTATACGTTCGGATAAGCTTTGTAGTGTGTGTATTGCATAGAACGTCAGGAATTTAGCTTATGTTTCTTTCATCGTAGCGTTTCTCAGACTACTGCTGGATTAATTGATTAATCCGTATTCTTTTTGAGAATGAAGTTTAGTAGTTCAGTTATGTTAATTTGAGTTTCCAATGAAAATGCTGTCGTTTATTTAATTTTTGTCCATGTGCTGTTTTGTTTTCGGTCATATTCATCATCATCTTTATAGGCGATTCAATGAGTGCACGCATTGTTGTTCATGATATTTCTATGTCTTAATGGCCGATAGCCCATGACTACGGGACACGGAAACTAATAAAAAACTATTGGTTAAGCTGTTTAACTTGTAAGATATCGTGAATAGCTAGTGGCTGGCAATTCTTGATCGAATAGTGTTTTTATAGAATTTTGGCTACATCCCATCAATCTGCAGAACGGGTAGCAATCAATGCACAAAAGACAGCTAATTTTGGCCATCATTTACATCCGGATTGAAAACTGAAGGCAAGCATTTTCGTTTATGGAGGATTATTGTTTAGTAGTTTTGGTCTATTTGGTCATTTCGTTTAAGGTGGCAATTCGTTTTGGGCACATATTTTTGATTGACGCCCCAAATCAAGATGAAATTTGATGAAACTTTAAAAAAGTCAGTTTATCGTTCTAACACCTTCCGCGCAATCCCGCATCAAAAATTAGACACTTCCGTTTAGGGCAGCTTTCTGCATCCCATCAATCTGCAGAACGGGTAGCAGTCAATGCACAAAAGACAGCTAATTTTGGCCATCATTTACATCCGGATTGAAAACTGAAGGCAAGCATTTTCGTTTATGGAGGATTATTGTTTAGTAGTTTTGGTCTATTTGGTCATTTCGTTTAAGGTGGCAATTCGTTTTGGGCACATATTTTTGATTGACGCCCCAAATCAAGATGAAATTTGATGAAACTTTAAAAAAGTCAGTTTATCGTTCTAACACCTTCCGCGCAATCCCGCATCAAAAATTAAACACTTCCGTTTAGGGCAGCTTTTGTCAATTTTTGACAGACGGGCAGCAGCTACCGATGGACTGTGACTGTATTCATTTGAAAGAGTGCGCGATGCTCCACGTGTTTGCTGTGAAAGCATCTTTCTAATTTTTCCCGATCGCGAGATATACCCACTTTTCTTATTTTGGGATCAAAAACTTGTCTACTTTGCAGAAATCAAATATTCCATCATTTCTTAAGCTAGATTGAATTTAAATTAAATATTAAACTAAAGGTGTCGATTTAAGGGTCTCTTAGTGGCTCAAAGTTGCAATGATTTTCTGTGAAAAGTGTCCGAGCTAAATTTGTATTTGTGGACTCGCTGACTTCTTTCTGAACACCTAAAGGAACTAATAAAACACTTCATTGTTCTGGGTGAGCTCTTTAACTTGTAAGAAATTATGAGCAGCCAGTGATAGCTAGTAGCTTAGTACGATTCCGTTCTTAAAAAGTTTAAGGGGGGGCTACTAAAGGTTTGCCCCGACTTTGTCCGATTGGCCTACTTTTTGGAGAGGATATAGAGCATGGGTGTGGTCAAAAAAATATCGGGTACCGAGATCTTAGCTGCCTTCCAGCCATGTGCAGCCGTCGCGTTTATGTGTCCGACCCCCCATTTTTCGCAACTACCAACATAATTAATTAAAAATTTCTACTCACTGCAAGGCCCAAGCTTTAAAGCTGCCATTCGCCAATATGATTTGGCACATATGTCCCTAAATGCAGAAAAATACTAGATGTCTGTAACTTATCTGCATCTAAGGGAATTACTCTTCAAAGTTGAAGTTTCGGCAAAAATTTAAAAATTTTTGGCTAACGAAAGGAAAATTTTATTACTGGTGCGAGCTATAGGGCTGTAATTTGGCATAGAAGGAGGCCCTATAGGAGTACTCGTTTGTGCCAAATGGCAAGAAATTCTGCCGCCTGAAAAAATTTTTATGTCAACTTTAATCTTCAAAAATTTCCAAAAACGCCTTTCTTGGGGCAATGGTACCACAGAAATCGAAAAAATCAAATTTTTTTGAAATTAAATTTTTTTGAGATATTTGAACTCAACGAGGTCGAAAACACCCCCACAAAAGATTTCAGCTCGATTAGTAAAGGTTTGCGACTTTTATGACTGCAGAAAGCCTCTACACAGGATCCGACAGACTGAAAATGGTGGTTTCGGCAAGTTTTGAAGATTAAAGTTGACATAAAAAAATTTTCACCCGGCAGAATTTCTTGCCATTTGGCACAAATGAGTACTCCTATAGGGCCTCCTTTTATGCCAAATTACAGCCCTACAGCTCGCACCAGTAATAAAATTTTCCTTTCGTTAGCCAAAAATTTTTCAATTTTTACCGAAACTTCAGCTTTGAAGAGTAATTCCCTTAGATGCAGATAAGATACAGTCATCTAGTATTTTTCTGCAGGTAGGGACGTATGTGCCAAATCATATTCGCGAATGGCAGCTTTGAAGCTTGGGCCTAGCAGTCAGTAGAAAGTTTTAATTAATTATGTTGGTAGTTGCGAAAAATGGGGGGTCGGGCACATAAGCGTGACGGCTGCACATGGCTGGAAGGCAGCTAAGATCTCAGTACCCGATATTTTTTTGACCACGCCCATGCTCTATATCTTCGCCAAAAAGTAGGCCAATTGGACAAAGTCGGGGCAAGTCGATTTAGTAGCCCCCCCCCCCTTAAGCTACGTTTAAGTAGTTTAGCTAACCAGGACTGCTCAATAATAACTGCATTTTGGCATTCAAATACGGATTGAAAATGAAAGACAAAAGATTTTGTTGCTTAGTACTTTTCAACAGTTTGATCATCTAATGTAAAGTGAAGTTTTGCATCACTGTAAGGAAATTTCAAGAACGATCCATAATTGCAAACAGTGTTAGTTCTAGTTTCCAAGCATAGTTTAATGCTACAACTGCCATTTCACTAAGATATTTAGAATTGTTTCAATTTATAATGCTTTCCATTTATGTTTATAATTGTTTGTGTTTGAATTTGGATGTTTATAATTTGACATTCACTCCGCAGCTGCTTTATGTACTACCAAACGTTCCGGATTAACATGTAATGGATGTGATAAAATGTAGTATTATTTTACAGTTTGTGGTTAAAGTAAAAAGCTTTAGCAGAAAAATTGATATGCAGTTGCAGCCATACTGAGATTGCGTACGGGTTCTTGAATAACCCAATATGCCACTGAAGTAATACGGGAACTTAATGTTTAATGATGAAATTGTCCAAGTAAGAAATGGCTCAAAGCTCAATGGTTGATTATTACATTGGAACAATACAAATCGTCCTGCTTTATTGAGCAATGTATCAGTATGCATACAGATCATATAACTTGTATACTGATTGCTTGACCGGAATTTGTTTCTCAGATTCAACACAGTCGTACGTCGCTTGCAATATGCAAGGGGATTTGCAGTAAGGCGCTTGTCACATTATCTGTTGTGTTCAGAGGCAGATGTTTCAGTGCTGTTCGTATTAGATTTTATCAGCCAAAGTTCTCATTTCATTGAATCCTTTAATCAAAAACACCAAAGGGAGTTGACGCTTTTAATTCGGAGTAAATTCGTTTAGTTTTTGACTTAATGCTGCTATTAAAAAGCTGTATTGTTTCCTGTCCACATTTTGTTGGCCGCTAAGAATATATTTAACTCAGCTTAAATGAAGATTGCAAAGCATTTCCTATGATAAGTTTAATAAATGTTTCCGAGAGTTTATATGCTGCCCATGTCAACACGAAGTCAACGGAAGCTGGATATGCGAATTTAGAAACAACGGCTTCTCCCTTGCCATGTACAGGGATAAATTCCGTTCCGGTTGTTAATTTAAATTGTGTTCTAAAAAGAATTGTGATTAAAAACAAGAAAGCGCATAGTTTGATAAATTTTCGTTAATTTTATTTCTCATTTGAATGTACTCTTCTTAGAAATTGTCGGAAGCCTGGACCGTCTGAATTTTGCTAGAGGCAGCTGTTATTCTATTTACAATATTGAGGAAATGATTTCAATAGTGTACTTAATGACCCCTATATTTTTTAACAAGCAGGTAGTTGTTTAAAATGCACGTTGAGCGCGAAAGAGCGGTGCACGTAAAGTTACATGATAACTCACCGCACGGAAAAGGTAAGACAATCCACGTGCAGGGAACCTGAATAAATCACCTGAATTCATTCAAACCAATTAATAAAAGCGTGCAAGAGGATAACTACTAGATTAGATAAAAGGTTTTCGTGAACTCCGAATAATGAATAATGTCAACGGTCTTATTTAAAATCTCATTGGATTGCCATCCTAATGTGTGAAATTATTAGCTAGCAACATTGGTGAATTTGATTGCCAGTATGACATTGTGATTACCCATCAATCAGTATGGCAGGTATCCTGCATGCAGCCTTTGCACATCAAAACTTTCTCTGCAACGATTTTGTCACTCAGTATGCTCACATCGTATAGAAATAGTCATTGCGCACAAAGCACTTTAAATCTATGCTTTTAATGCTTTAAATGCTTTAAATGCCTTCCGAAAATATGCTGAAATGAACAAACTTTGAAGAAATAACTTATTTTCGCAGTGGTTTTCAGGAAATTGTACTTTATAGGACGATATTATGTAGCAACTTACGTCAGACCACGGAGCTGCTTTATGAAGACATTATATTTAAATCACGGCTTTTAGCTGGGCGTGTTTTTCAGAGCTAATCATTTGCGTCTGCTAAAGGACTGGTTCTCCAGATAGGTGACAAAGTTCATGTTTTTCAGCACCAAAAATGCGACAGCAACTTTCAATGGAAGCGAGCGCACTTTACACATTAAATTCCAGTAAACCTGGATGCTTTCAGGGCAACTTCCCGAAACTCCAAAAAATTAGCGAAATTCCATAACGAATACCAGCGTTAATAATAGTGTTTGACTATAAATTTACACAAGCTGCTGCATTCCATTCCAGCTTTGTTAGGTAACATTAATTAAACGTTGTTTTCTAGAAAAGGAGTAACAATCAATGATTTGTTATCTCTAAAACTTTTTACTCTGTCATTATCTTATTTGTCATGAATCTCACTGAATCAGAAAAGGCAATGATTGGAGGAATATGCTGGATGGTTTTCAGCTCAGTTTATGGAGTCTGTAACATTTGCGTGATTCTAATTGTTCTTTTTTCCCAGCAATTGCGAGCACATGCCACTTACATTTTGGTTTCAATGCTAGCAATAACGGATCTGTTGGCATGCATGACCTGGGGTTTTGTAGAAGGATTTGAAGGTGTATATTTTGGACCGTCTATGAGCACTGAACCCAGGGATATTGATTTTATGGATAGCTTCTGCAGATGGGCTGGTGCTTGGGGATTTGCCTGCGCTTTCGCTTCCCCGCTGGGTCAATCTTTGATTTCTATTAATAGGTTTACTGCAGTCTTTATGCCGGTAGCATACAAAAACATTTTTAATGTTAGAACATCTATCATTTTGTGGATAATTGTTGTTTGGCTAGTTTCATTTTTTATTGTATTTTTCTTAGCTGGGACGAGATTAATGGGCTCTTTTACTGTAATAGTCGGTTTCGGGATTTGTATGATTGATACCAGTTTGCATTTCTGGAAATTGGCTATGGATACTTTGTTCATTTATATTCCATGTATGATCATGCTAATATGTTACATTGCAATATTTTTAAAAATTAAATGTACTAAAACGATAGCTTCCAAAATGGAAATTAAAAAACGGGCTCGAGGATCTAAAATGATGTTTTGGTGTTTTGTAAGTTTTGTGGTTTGTATTTTACCTGCACCTTTATACCATCAGATAGCTGACGAACAATTGAACATCTTGAACATATATACGGTCCAACTAATTCAGGAATTTAGTTACGGAAGCAATTTGTTATTTTTTGTCATACTTAGTCCGACATTTCGAAAAGAAGCAAAAATGTTGTTTAAACGGTTAATGAGAAAGAAAGCGCAAGTTAACGTTAGTCAGATACACGAAACGAACTCACGCGCTATTATCTCAAATAGTCGCAATCAGCGTTCATTAGTGTAAATTAACATAAATAAATATTATTTAGCAATATATAAATCAGCTCCGGGTCTAACTAGAGATGTTTCCGGCCCTGAGCCTGGAACTGAAACTAAGTTTCAGGTTGTATGGGTTTCAGTTTCAAGTTTTGGTCAAAATTAGACTGAAATTTGAGAGGAGTTTCAGTTTCAAGGGGTCAAACTTAGACTGAAATTTGGGAGGAAATATGAAACTGAAAATGAAATACGAATTATTTTAGTCCGCCGACTGAAACTACTTTGAGGTAGAAACCAGTTTCAGTCATTCCTTAAAACATGAAAATTTTAAGGTTTTAAGCCATCATTTGGCTCTGCAGTGGGAGTCAAAGTTGTCATCCGTTTCTGCTTTTCTTATTTCTCAAGGACAAAAACAGCACTGTTTTGAATGAACTGGAACTCAAACCACTAAAACTGAAAACTTAAATTGAAACTAAAGTCAATTACTGAAATAACACTGGGTTTGAACCAATATTTGTTGAACTATAACTGTTGCATTCTGATCACTCATCTGATCTTGATCTGATCTGATCTTGACTGCAGTGACCACCAATCGCCTTTTAGTATTGTTTAAACATTTTGATAAGATTAAACATGGAAAATTGGTTCGATAGTGTGTAGCAATATATGCAGAATCTCGCTTGAATTCGCGAAGGCAGGAACGTGTGGAATTAACTAAACAGTGTTGAATGTATACAATTTATTCTCAAACATTATTACAGTTGTAAGCTTTAACAGCTGTTGATTCGAAGCAGTTTACAGATTTTAGAAAGTTTCAAGTCTCATCCGAGGTTTCGTCGAGGATTTGAATTCCCTCAATTTGACTCCTCCAAGTACCTATTCTGACTAGTAATGCCTTTAAGCAATATCCTTAAATGATTTCAACATTGTAGGTTTAGGTTGAAATCAGGGTTCAGACGACTGAAGGCAGACATCTTGCCCACTAAGACTTGCATACAGCGACCCACTTGGTTGATCCAAAGTTCTGAACTGTAACTGCTAAATAACTCCGAACTGTGAAACTAGTTTATTAATGTGAAAAGCAAATTTGGTGGACATGCTAGAATCAAGCTGTACACTGCGTTTGGGTTCATAAAGTTGGAGCTGTTCTGTCTGACTGGTATTCTGAGTTTGAATACGATTCTGCGTAGTTTACAAACTGTATTGTGTCTATGTTAATTAGATGTTTTTACAGCAATTAGTCTTTGATTTTTCTGCATGTACCTGTACCTGAACCTGTATTCGATATTGTGCTCATCTTTGGAGCGTGATGACTTGACGTTTGAATTTTGCTGCGTATTCTTTGTTTTGCAAAAATATTTGCCACGGCATAAGGAGATCTTAAATAACCATAAACTTTCGTTGTATTGCTGAATTTTACTACATTTGATGGTTATAATAACTTCGGTATTCTTGAAGGGAGGGCCTAGGATGCGTATCCTCATTTAGTCAATTCCCAAGTTTGTCACCTCCCAGTTAGTCAACTCTACTCTCATCCTAATACTTAGTGTCGACCCAGTTGGTCAATTTTATTCAGTGAATCCCCACTATGCCCACCCTTTTATCATATCTCAATTTGTCAACTTCAAGTTTGAAATTTGTAACATTTTAGACTGTGTGGTAGCAAAACAAAAGCGTAAATTGCAAATACGTTTATATCTCTTGGTTTAGTTCCACCCTTCCACCCTTCCATAGTTAATCGGCATAATACTTGTTATATCTTAATTCTACTGCTGTTTTGCTGTGTAAAAGGTCACGATGATAAAGAGTGACCTGATAAAAAGCCATGACCACCAGTTAACAGACTTGCAACCTATGGCATTTCAAAAATCGGTTAAGATTTAGCGAGGTTAGACTACTTTTAAGCGTTGGAGCATAAGTACTATTAATCAGATTCGAGGGCAGCAAATTCCATGTTCTGTTTACAAATTTACGGCAGTCAAGACGCGGTTGTGTTACAAAAAGCTTTTGGTTTTGCCACCAAGTAACGACACTTAGCACTTAAAAGAAAAAATATAATCCATTACGTTTCCTTTCATTTCTAAATATTCCTAATTCTCCACGTTCTCCTCTAATAATATTATAGTGGATCTCCCTGCTCCCTTCTTCCATTTCTCTCCCAGTTGCTGTTGTCATGGGTCTGCCAATTTAAAAATAGTAGCATTAAAAATGCATGCGATTTCACTTTAGTTCCCTCCAATTGTGCCACTTTAACTAAAATAAACATATTTGCCAATCACGCATGGGCAATGCCTGCACAACTCCTGCACATGTGCAGGCTAGGAAAAATTTACCCCCGCGCAGTGCACAGCAAAAATTTTACCCCGCGCAGTAAAATTTTTACCCCGCGCAGAAAAGCACCTGAAGATTTTATCCCGAGCAGCAAATTATTATCGCCATGCAACAAAATTTTTACCCCGGCACAACAAGCGCATCAAACTTTTGTCCCGCGCAGTAAACGTTTTACCCCTCGCAAGAAAGTGCCTCAAGATTTTATCCCCGCGCAGCAAATTTTTATCGTCGTGCAACAAAATTTTAATCCCTGAAAGCGAATAAAGATTTTATCCCGCGCAATAAAATTTTTTCGTCAGCGCAACAAAGCGCATCAAAATTTTATCCGCGCAACCAAATCTTTACCCCCGCGCAACAGCTTCAAGCATCAAGAGTTTATATATATTGTGCAAAAATAGTTTTACCCTCACGCAACAAAGGGTGGTAAAGTTTTATTTCGCGCATCCCAAATTTTTACACCAAATTGTAAATTTTTCCAATTTTATAAAATTGTATAAAATTTTATACCGGGCAACAAAATGGTCTCAAAATTTCTTGGTCGGCTTCGCCCATGGCGCGTTTTCCATTACATTTATTTAATTTAATTTAAATCTTATGTAATAAGTTTCGCGCCTGCCTGACCATTGCAATCCTTTGGAAAATTTTGCGCCGTCGGCGCGTTTTCGTTTACTTTTCCTTCTAAATGTTCGCGCCGCCGGCGCGTTTTCCATTACATTTCTGTAAAAAACTACTGCATTTTCCATTACATGTACTCCATGATTTTTGGACCTGTGGTGTGTTTTAGTTTTCATTTCATTTAAAACTTTTCAAGCCATCGGCGTTTTTTGCTTTACATTTCTTAAAAAATTTTGCGCCTTTGGCGCATTCTCCTGTAGCTTAAGTTGGTTTTAACCCATTTGATTCAGGTTGCTGTGAACGTCACCAAATCATTTCAAAATCGTCATTTGGAATTGCATTTCTGCTTCAAAACAGATTTTGGATTGTATCCAGTTTTGTATTCAGTTCACTGGCAGCCTGGGTCGGTTTTGTGTTTCAGTTTAATTCGATAGTGATCTTTTGCCTTCTGTTATTCATCATGGAATGTAGCGCAGCTGATAATTGCATCCATACTATCTCCTTGATTGGTGAGAAGGACCATCAACTGAAGTGTGCCTTTTGCCTCCGATCCTGGCATGCTAAATGTGCCGGCCTTCCAGATGCTTCATATAAGAAGTGCGATGTCAATGCTCTTGCTTTGTTGGCCCGCACCTTTTTCTGTGACGATTGTAAGACCAGAATCGCTGCATTGCTGAGTAATTCTGCTGACACGTCGCCGTCCAATCCTGTATCCTCTGATCTGTTGGGGGACTCTGTTGTTGGGTCTGTGATTTTGCAGTTGCAGCAGACGTGCCAGGACCTTGCAAAGCGAATTGAGCAATTGGAGAAGCAGCCATGTGGTCCAAATTTGGATCAGGTTAAGGTGGAAGTGGCCGAACTGATGGAACGGGAATCGAAAAAGGGCAGGATTGTTCTTTTTCAGCTGCCGGAGCCAACGGGAGAGAATGGTGCAAACTTGTCTTTGGCGGAGGCAAGACAGAAGGACAAGGACGAGGTCAGTGAACTGTGCGATAAAATGGGAATTCCTGAAAACGACATTGAGTATATTTTCCGTGATGGCTCGAAACGAACAGATGGAAAACCGCGCATTTTGAAGGTAAAGTTGAGTAATCCGGAGTCTACCTCTATATTTAAGCAACAGTGCATGGAACAACGTCGAGCGAAGAATTCCTGGTCGAAGATTTGGTGCCGGGATGATCTGACGAAGAGACAGCGTGACGCAGATATTGCTTTACGTGATAAATTGACGGAACTACGGAAGGAAATCCCCGACGCCGTAATTCGATCTGGAAGATTCTACGATAAGAAGACGAAGCGCCTTGTTCCCGATAATCTTTTACCGAAATAGGAACTCGCGCCCCACCCACATGCAAATGCAAATGTTGAGAATGTTATTAGTTGTTGGCTTTTTAATGCAACCTCCCTGAGGAACAAAATTGATGAGCTTAAGTGTTTATTGAATTTATCACCAAAAAAGCCAAAGCTAATTTTTGTAACTGAAACCTGGTTAAACGATGAACATTATGATAGCGAAGTTAATATAACCGATTACGCTCTTTATAGACATGATCGGAGGGACAGACAAGGAGGAGGAGTTGCGGTATATGTGGATTGTGAATTACCCAGTAAATTGTGTTCAGATTTAAATGATGTTGATTGCGAGATTGTGTGGGTTGATGTAAATATCTTGAATGTTGTATATCGTTTTGGTACTGTATACAATGTACCTAATAGCAGTGTTGACGGTGTGAATCTAGTTGTACGAAATATTGCTTTAGCTTGTAGCACTTGTGTTAACTGTTTCGTAATGGGTGACCTGAATTTTCCTAAAATCGATTGGAACATCCCAATAAGTAGGGGACCTGAAAGTGAAAAGGTTTTCCTAGATTTTATGGTGGAGCAAGGCTTTAACCAATTTGTTTATGTTCCTACTTATATTGATCCTCCATATAATACGCTTGATCTTGTATTTGGGCCGACTCCGTTTTCTGTTAGTAATGTTGACACCTTACCCCCTATTGGAAATACACATCATAACACAGTTACTTTCGAAATTCCCGTTAAGAAGTTTGCAAAAGAACCCACTCCATCGACTAGAGAATTTAGTCGAGCCAAATTTAATGACATTGCTGTTTTCCTTGATGCCATTGATTGGAATTTTGTCTTTAGTAATTGTGTAGATGTGGAAGATTACTGGAGAGAATATATGAATGTATTAACCGAAGCTGTAGTTAATTTTGTGCCGCTAAAAAATGCTAAGGCGTCACGCCATCCTTATCCAATCACAGCTGCTACGGTAACTTCAATACACAGGAAACGTCGAGCATGGCGTAAATTTAAAGCTAATCCAACGGTTGCAAACAGACGTTCATTTGTTACGGCTCGAAATTCTCTCAGGTTTAGACTTTTTCAGGATCAAATAAATTATGAACACCGATTGTCTGCTACACAAAACATTAAAGCTTTTTATGGCTATATAAACAGAAAACTTAATAACAGAGAATCTGTTCCAACTCTTGTGGATTCTGATGGTGTACCCGCTAGCAGTTCATTGGATAAAGCAGCGTTATTGAGTGAACAGTTTTCCTCAGTTTTTGTAACAGACAATGGCAGAATACCTGGTGTTCCTGTAGTGAATCGTGTTGATGTATCGACATTCAGTTTTACGGTTGTTGATGTGTATAATGTACTAAAGGCTAGACCGAACAAGTTCAGTTGTGGTCCAGACGGCATCCCACCTGTATTTCATAAACGACTAGCTGCTCAGCTCGCCTATCCGTTATTTTGCATCTTTCAACAGTCTGTTAACCAGTCAAAACTTCCGAAAATTTGGAAAACCGCAAATATTTGTCCAGTATATAAGCGAAAAGGGAAAACTAGTGATCCTGCATCTTATCGTCCTGTTAGCCTCACAGTGGATGCTTGTAAATGTCTTGAACAAATAATAAAAAATTTCTTAACTATCACTCTAGAGCGGAATAATAGCTTTTCAAGGAACCAACATGGATTTATGAAACGAAAGTCTACCCTTTCACAGCAGTTGGAATGTTGTGCAGATTATATGGATGCTATTGAAGATGGAAAGTGTACACATGTTGTTTTTTTGGACTTGTCTAGAGCATTTGATACTGTGTCCCATTCTAAATTATCGAAAAAACTGGAAACGTTTGGTATTACTGGTGAAATCGGAAAGTGGATAAATGATTTTTTAAACGGAAGAACACAACGGGTTTTAGTAAATGGTGTATATTCTGAGGAATCTTTGGTGAAAAGTGGTGTACCCCAGGGATCAGTACTTGGTCCACTATTGTTTCTGTTGTACATAAACGACGTCGATAAAGTTGTAAAATTCTCTAAAATTAAACTATTTGCAGACGATATTAAGCTGTATAAGACAGTTAAAAATTGGTACGATCCTTGGCTTTTACAATTTGATCTTGAAAGCTTAAGTAAGTGGTTTGATATGTGGCAGCTAACTCTTAGTGTTCCTAAATGTCTCGAGTTTCGTATTGGTAAATGTGCCTGTTTGTTGACGTGCTCTATTAATGATGCAGTGTTAGCTCAAGTTACTAGTGTTAGTGACTTAGGTGTGGGGTATAGTAGTAATTTGGAATTTTCTGATTACTGTAATAAGTTGAAAAAGAAGTCCTTACAGAGATTGAATTTGTTTAAGCGTAGTTTCGTTAACAAAGATAGGGATTTTCAGATAAAAATGTATAAAACGTATATTCGACCCATGCTTGAGTATTGTACACCTGTTTGGTCACCTCGCTTTCTAAAGGACATTGACACGATAGAATCAGTTCAGAGGAGATTTACTAAATATGTTAGAGGCATGTATGAATTGCCTTACCATGAGCGTTTAAAAAGATGTGATCTTGAATCATTGGAACTTAGGAGATTGTATGCTGATTTAATACTGGTATATAAAATTGTTAACAATGAAATATGTATTGACTTTGACCGTTTCTTTGAGTATTCTCAATATGCTGGTACTAGAGGGCATGATCGGAAGCTTTACCCTAAACGCTGTCGTAAACTTAAAACTATGTCTTTCTTTTCAAACCGAGTTGTAAATGTTTGGAATTCCTTGCCTGGTGATGTTGTTAATTCACCCAGTGTCAACCAGTTCAAAAATTCATTAGCAACCTGCAATGTTGTTACATCATTTCTTCAAGGGCGCGCCTTACGAGAGACTTAGTCTTGTGCGTGCTCTATCCTTATTGTTGCTAAAATTAAGCAAAACTCGCACTCTTTCTCTCTTTTATTTGGGGGGGGACCCACCTCATTTCTTATATATGGCATGGCGGATTTTATACTGTTTAGAATCTACTGTAGATCGTGTAGTACGCTTACGAGCTGGAAGGGCTTTCTTGCTGGTAGCGTATATATATAGTTCCTCTTGAAGTCGGCCCTATGACTTGTCATTGTATAAAACGATTTTTTTTCATAAATAAAGGCGGGGAAAGCGCCAGAAAAGATAATGAATGAATGGCTTGCATACATGCATAGCGTTGACTATACATATATGCTTTCAGGCATGCCACGTTCCTCCATTAAAAGAGAAGCCCCTGCAGCAAAGCTCTATTTGTCATCCCTAATCATCAGGATGAACGGATGGCAAATAGATTATATACGGTTCTCTTACGCATCTCATTTATAAATACTGTACTCATGTATACGTATATATATACATATATATGTACTTTTTGTTTTATAAATACTTGGTTTTGCTGCAGCTCTTTTATGGTGGGTAAGCACATATGGGTAGGTAGACAGGGCGTGGTATGCCGACGCCAAAGGGGAGCTGAGACGAGGACATGCTGTGCATGTCAAGGCAAATCACTTTGAAATTTCGGCATATATACACATATATGTACGTGATATGAAGTTCTTAAAAATGCGTCAGCATCTTTATTATTAATTTTATCTTTCGGATATATGAACGATGAATTCCAGTATATACATAAAATGGCTTTTTGACTTATATATATATATATATATATATATATACACATATATAATATATATATTTATATGATTCTGTATGTGAAAACCCCGTGTTATATATCTTATACACAAACTTTTCTTATATAATTTTTCTTCGTAACAGTTTTTCTTTTCTTTTTTTACATTTTTTAAAAAGGTTAATAGGTGAAATTCTCCTTTAG
>JASAND010011461.1:0-14750 GCA_030248195.1 Trissonchulus latispiculum
TTGCTACGTATTGCTCAATCCAAAAAATTTTTCCAATTGATGAGTCACACCGCTGTATTTCAAAAGGAAAAAGCGGCAAACATCAAAGAAAATGGAAAAACGAATTTTTTGAATAAAATGCTTATTTCTCAACCGATTTTTTCGTTCTTGTGTCAATCGATGCGCCTTCGGACGGTAAAATTTTTCCGAACGAATGAGTTGAATACCTTGAATGGTCCGAAAAAATTCTCCGAAAAACCGATATTTTAAAATTTTTGAAATTTTAAAAAATTTTAAATTTTATAAAAATGTTCGTCTCGCTGCAAGGATTCCGAAAATATATGGTTTTATGGGGTTCTGACGTATATTTAGTTCACTGCAGGCCTTACAGATTTTGAACACACATTTTTTGGTCAGACTTTAGTCGGCCCCTTAAAGGAGCATCATCCCGGCGCTGATTTTAGCAAATTGTATACTGTATCCTGCATTATATTGGTATTTATATTAGTAATATAGTAATTAATATTAGCAATAGAGGCCTGCACGGACCGAATTTTTGCGGCCCCGCCCGCCCCGTGAAAAATCATTCTCGGCCCGGCCCGTCAACTGCTTCGGCCCGGCCCAATCCGTCAAGATTTTCGGCCCGCCCGCCCAGCGAAAACTGATTTTCGAGGTCCAAAACTGACCATTTTTGGAAAAATCGAATATTGCAAGATTTCGACAGTTTCAACAGCACTGGTCCGTCAGTTAAGTCTTGTCCATATTTGTAGTCCTTAGGGACACGTTATGCCCAACGGAGAGCTCTCTGCGGCATCTCTTCCTGTGCACAGCAAAGAAAATGTGAATTGTGAATTTTTGAAAATCGCAACTAGATTGTTTTAAACACGGATTTCTCTCAACTCATGCATTAGAAAATGGCTTTAAATACGTATTTTTGGGACATTTGCCGAGGGCTAGTTTTCATGGTTTCGCGTTTTGTCCTTCTGTTCGAGAGAAATAAGCGTCCAAGCTTGAAAATTTTGAAGAGAATCAGACAAAATTTACATTTTTTCAAATTCTTGAGCTTACTTGAACGTTAAACAATTTCAGCAAAAATAGCCCTCCGGAAGACATTTTCTTTGAAGCCTGAAATGGTCGCTTTTCTTTAGCTTTCTCACACTTCGAAAAATCCATGTTCAAAAATTGTTTTCTTGTTATCGCATGTCCAATTCGAAAAGTTGAAATTAGACAGCCATACTCTTCCTAGTTTTCACAAGCACATTCTGAGCTTGAAAATGATATAAAAATCGTTGAACTCCATGAATTGAGCAAATTACAGTCTTTCAAAGTTTGCTGCAAATACCCGAACCAGCACCTTAAAGACGTCGTTTTTGGTCTTGTTGTGTCCTAAACTGTTGATTGGCAGGACGGCCGATTTGAGTTGGAATACTATTATGCTGTTTTATTGACCAATTCCACATGACAAAAAATTTATTTTTATTACGCATGGAGTAAATGGGCTTCTTTACTGCGACAACAACCTGCTTTTTTCTATCAAAGCGTTTACAGTCTGTAAACTTTCGGGAGCTTAATAACCAATCTGGGTGAACAATGCATATTTATCAGTTCATGTTTTTTAAAAAATTATGCGTGACTGCTGCTGCTGTGTTGATTTCAAACTGACTGGTGTCTCAGCTTGATATAGTTACCTACTTATGTTATTGTGACGTCATGACACTTTTCCTAAACAATTAAAAATAGACTGCCAGTATTTTATTGGCAAATATGCCATTGCTGTGAATGGTACATGGGTGATTAGTGCAGTTCCGGCTTGCCAAATAGAATATCCTCAATCCTCGGTTACACTATCTATAACGGTGTTTCAACTCCTGCTATTTCGTTTTATCTGTTTCAACGTAACACTCAGTTATAAAGCCGGGTCGCCGGGTAACTGGTTCAGTTCGGGTCACTACAGCTTCTGTCATATTTGAGTGCAAAGAAACATAAATTTTAACGAGAGAGAGAAGGAAAGAATATAAAAGAAAAACGGAGAAAAGAAAGTAAACTCGGGTTCTTCTACTACGCCACGCTTATGTGCAATGGAAATGCTTGTGTGTAATAGACTAACCAAGAAACTTGACCTTACCTCTTTCTTTCTTTCTTTCTTCGAAGAAAAGAAAAAGAAAAAAGAGTCTTTATTTCCAGTTTAATTAGAATCGGGTATGAATCGGGTCACCGTGTCACCGGGTCAGGAGCTCTGGGCCGGCCTGGACCCGTTATATTTGGTTGTGGTAATTTTGTGCTGTTAGGGTGTATTTTTAGAAATTCTACAAATTTCACCAACTTAAAACTTCATTAATTACTCAAAAACTAGCAACAAAAGCAAATGCATGCCTTATTCATCCGTTTTCTAAAAAGGTTGTCGCTGTAGTGTCATCATAACGTTAATACTGTCAAGTCAGGCTTGGACTTAGGTTTGAAGCTATTTTTGCGCTGAATCTTAAACAGAAGATAAACCTCAACATGGGCCCAGAGTCTCAAGGAATTCTTATTTTAAAACCGGAAATTTTCTAAGCTCTAGCTTCTTCAGCTAAGTCTTCGTTTTGGGGTGAGTTCAGACTGTAGTTAATTCAGTTTTAATCATTACGATTTATAATTTACGATTTATGATATCAGCCAACACACCAACAGGCAAAAACAAATCAATTTTTGACTGGCATATTACAATTATCAAGATGAAAGTAACAAACAATTAACTAAATATTAAATGGGTGGGTTGGGTTCGGGTAATGGGCCGAAGGTCGACTGCTGTTGCCCGACCCCGAGGGCAACTTTAAAACTGAAACTTTATATTTGCGATGCGGTTTTTATGATACGGATACGATACGGGACACAGATTGTACGACATCATCAGTCAAAGTATTCCAGTATTTAATGACTGTGAGAAAAAATGCTTTTTTATCTCCAAGCGACCTTGGTTCGTAGAGAGTTTTAACGAGTTACCTCTCGTCGAACGTTTACAACGAAAAAATCTTCAAAATTTAAGTCAACTCAGCCATGTACAATTTTATAAACCATCACAAGATCACGACGCAACCTTCTTATTTCCAGTGACCCTAAATTTGGTGGTTCTAAGGTCTCTAAACAAGTTAAATTGTTAAAACCGAACAACCGTTCGGTAAAACGTCTTTGAAATTTTTCAATTATTTGAATATCCTTGATCAGGTAAGGAACCGTGTCAAAAATGTGCCAAAAATCTATCGTGTACACGATTTATTTACACGATATAATTCGTGTTAAAATCGCTTAATCGGCTTCTTTTGATAAAAATGTGTTTTGTAGTTTTTGTTGGTAACCAAGTCAAGTAAGCTAGGAAATGCCGTAAGAAAAGAAAAGAAAAACCTTGTACTTAACTTTTTCATGCTTTCATATGATTGCGGCAGAGCTGAAGTAAAGTTCCTGCTACCGGAAAGCAAAAAGACAGGAACAAAAAGTACCATAAGAAGAAACGTGTAGAAATCGTGTAAATTTTATGAAAAACGTTTGGAATTAGTGTAAATTTCATCGTGTACACGATTTTATTTTTGACACGGTTCCTAAGGATTCCAAACTTCACTAGCGTACTCTAATTTTGGTCAAATATAGATTTTGTATAACTTTACAAAAAAGGGACCGATTTAAAGTGAAAATTCCTAAAAATCGGATTAACGGTTTGAAAAGCCGCTTTGGCAATTCTTAGACAATGCGCTGAAGGTTTCATATTATTCGTAACTACAATTGCAAGGTCTTTCATTCAGTCACAGTTTCAATATCATCATTATCAAAATAATACACATTAGGCGGATTATTATAACCCAGTTGCAGTATACAGGATTTCTGAAAAGCGGTGCCCAATTGATTATTAGCATCCCATGACACAACATTGTTAATGATCATCTGATTACACAGTATGACAAGATGCTTGCAGTGCATGAGGCAAATAGGTCTTCGTGTCGTCAGCAGAGATTTGGGCAGACATAGACTCGAGACAACTTTCAATATAATTTATAAAAATTAAAAATTGCCGCGGCCATAGAATACTGCCTTGAGAAACACCGGATACAGCATTTTCAGTTTCAGATTGTGAATCTACTACTACAGCATACTGTTTTCTACCAAATAAGTAACTTTTAAGCCGACACAACATCTTTCCGATTAGACCATATGCTTTTAACTTTATCATTAACTTTTCACGTGAGACAGAGTGGAAAGCTTTAGCAATATCCAATATGTACAGTAGGTAATATGTAATATGTACAGTAGGTATGTCCACAAACTTTTTGTTATCAACGTCTTGCGTCCACTTGTTTAGTGTTTGCAATAACTGAGTTACAGTAGATCGTTTTGGGCGAAAACCGTGCTGGCGGCTAGATATCAAAGCTTGCGCGTCCAAAAATTTGCTACTGCTTCATCATTTATTATTGACTCCATTATTTTAGAACATGAGCAAGCAGCCTAATAGGTCGATAATTTGAAACACTAAATTTGCAACCTTTTTTATGAACATGTACAATTTTTGCATACTTCCAATCTTCCGTTAGAACACCAGTTTCAAAACTACAAGAAAAAATTTTTGCCAAGGAGACTGTTAACAAATGTGCAAATTTACATAAAAACCATTACGGTATATTGTCTGGACCAGTTCCAAACTTTCGTTTTAATTTTGTTATATGCTTTAAAACATTTTCAGTACTAAAGTAGCAATTTTCGGGAATTTGATTAGTTCTGGGATTAAAAGCTAATTTTTTCGCATTATCTTGAGTAAACATTGAGGAAAAGGTTGTTAAATGCTGCTGATTTAGCAGAATTTTCAGTTACTATAACATTTTCTACTTTTAACGCGTGTATATCCGATTGTGGACTCTTGATTTAATATAAGACCAAAATTGCCGTTCATTATTAGCTTTTAGAATGCGTTTTTTGGAACGATAAATATCATTTCTTTTAAGTCTTCTCAATTGATAGCCATGCACTTGGATTTTTAGGAAATTTATATTTTTTGCCAAGGTTAAACTGATGTTTATGTGCTTTTAAAGCGCTTTGAGACCACCTGTTTTGAGACTTGCGAACCGATAGATACACCGGAACATATTGAGCAAAACATTCGTACAACTTAGTTTTGAAAATTCCTAAGCATATCAACATCTGCAGCTGGTTCAAACAAACTCACCCAATCAATAGTTCCAATTCCAATAAAATATTCCAGTTTCATCCAGGGTAGCTTTTCGAAAGTTTAGATTATTGTTAGGCATATCAGTTACAGCAATATTAAAAGGTCCCAAATAACCTGAGACAATAAAATGGTCAGAGCTAGTTAATGCATTAAGTACCTCATTGCTGTAAATTTTTTCCAAACGCTTTGTCAAATTTCATTCCGCTCTATTTCAAACAAAAATGGGATTATTTAACAAATTTTGCATATTCGGTCATTTTTATTTGTGGATTAGTTAAATCTTCTTTTCTGCTTACGTTGACTTTTATTCATTTATTTGAAAGGTTTTGACCGAGAAAATGAAAAGTCGTTCTGAATAGAAAAGGTAAAACACATTTGTGGAACTAGTTTTCACTCTAAATATTACACAATATTTAAATAAATGTTAACGTAAAGAGTGAAGCAGAAATGACTTTAAATGAACAGAACCGAAACAGCTTCAGGACTTTCAAATTAAATTTGAATTTAAGTACATGAAGATATCGAAGTGTGTGTTTGGACGGCACTGAAGCTGCAACTATTTTTAGATGCAGACAAACTGAAACAAAGCAACGTTGATATAGCTGGAGTTTTGAGATGGCTCAACTGAAAGTTGAGTTGGCAGGAGTTGAGCTTTGAGGAGATTGTGCAAAGTTGAAATAGAGTAAGCTCTACCATACTTTTTGTGGGATATCTACGTGATTTGCAAAGCACTTGTTTTTGGTAGTGCCTCGACCAACACTTTTCTCTTTCCGAACATAAAGCTGTCACTATCTTTACTACATACGTGTGGATATATGTAAAACTACTACTTTTTGTGCATTCTATTGCAGCAGAGGATTTAAAAGCAGGGGAAATGAAAAACTGTAAACTGAAAAGTTTGAAACAACAGGGAATTACTCTATTGATATCGATTTGACCTAATTCCAAACAAAGGCTTCTGCGATTAACATTAACTCTTTACAATAAACTGCTGGTTTAAAAATTAATGTAATGTAATGTAACTTTATTTTGTTTAAGGGTAATTTATGTACATAGAATGAGTCTAGCTTCAGCTATCAACATAGAAAGTTCTGTTTCATGCCCTGTGTGTTTTTCAACAGTACCTGTCAGACCTAAAATTCTGTTCTGCGGACATACGGCCTGCTTCCAATGCCTGGTATCAATTTTGAAAACTACGCAAGTCTTTGCTTGTCCGTTGTGTCGGAAAGCTGTGCCAGATATGACAATGGATAAGCTTGAAAGTCTTGTGGACAATTTTGCGATTGCTTCACTTGCAGATTCTTTAGGTAGGAACATTCAGTTCTGTGGCAAATTGGTTCTCTAGCATTAACACAAAATAGCTCATGCGAACAGAATGCTCTCATCAGTAGTATATGTTAGTGAAAAGTCCGGGCCAGGCCGCTCCCAATCTTCCTGTCCGAGCTTCGGACCTAGCTCGGGCGTGCGCCAGCCGCCAGGTGGCTCATCAATCACCCACACCGCCGGGTTTTTCATTGACTCAAGTCTGAGCTATAGACCTGACGTTATCTGAATGCTGAACATTTTTATGCTCTGGACGTAATTTTGTAATTGCATGATAAATTGTTGAGATGATAGTCAATTGAAGCAAAGCACAATTTTGTGCCAGTAACACAATGATTATACTAACCCACATATTCTGTCATTATAGTTTATCACCTCATGTTAGTCTAAATTAAAGACCGTTAATTGAGTTAGTCGGTCTGTTAAGTTGGTTCCATTTTTTACCCTAAAAACCTATACTAATTATCCATTTATAGCATCACAAAAATTACGAGCAAATGTTCCAGAAGATGCGGCTGCAAATACTATTGAGAACTTTTCTTCTCTTCCAAAATGTGGTAATGGAAAATGTCGGTACTCCGTTACTCCCATTCCACAACTGGCGGAGTGTTGGTACTGTAAGTCATAATTCGCCTTATTGCTCTTCTTGCCTGTTGCGCCAGCACAACGGGCACACCATTTCGGAGATGGCAAAATTTTGCGAAGAAAAGAAACAAGAGCTGTCAACGGAGTTCCAGCGTTTATTGGACAACTTGGAAATAAGGTTGCAGGCACAACAAAGGATAACGGGGAAAACCCAACAGTGTGAAAACATACAGGCAATATTACAGGATATCGTTAATTCTATGTTTGAAAAAGCCTTTAATGCTGAAATAGGTACCAACAATTCATTCAGGCAAATTGGAACAAAATTGAATTCATTAGCAAACACAGAATTATTGGTTGAACATTTTGGGGACATCAGAGCAAACGGCTATCGACAAAGTTTTTGGGAACTTAAAGCCGTAAAGCCGGAAAACTTAACGAAATCTTTGGATGGACTGAACTCGCTACTCCTTGCGTTAGATAAGACAAAAGATCTTAATCTTAATGTGCTGGCAGATATTCAGACAGACAACCAAATCTTTTTGTTGTGCTGTCAGGAAGTAGCGAACGGGAACCTTTGTCTTCACAACATGCAGAATTGGATAAACCAAAGCTATTATTTCAGCCAGCAACAGTGGCATCATCACCAGCAACAACAACAACAACAACAATCAAGCTTAGAAAGCTCAGGTAAATGTTTATTACGGTTTGTCTATTTGGCTGAGTAAACAGTTAGCACATTTGGAAAGTTTGATCAATCTTTCATCATTACGAACCATCCAACAAATCTACGTATTGCGCTCTTATTGGTTGGATTACCTTGTGTTTAAAGCGTTATTAAGCATGCAAAACGTAGCAGTAATCGCGCCAAGGGTAAAAGATTCTAATTCGTTTAACACGGGTTAAAATTCGATGTAAAATGGTGTGAGAGAGTTAAAAAAGTTAAATTATTCCGTTCATGAAAAGGATAGTGTTAAATTTGCTATGTATGTCATTAACGAATAAAGTAGAGTTAAAGGAGTTAATTTTTAACTCTTTTCGCTAATGACCACGGAGCTAAAATTCTGCTTCTTCGTCGACCTAAATTTAACTAAAGTCTGACCAAAAAATCTTGGAACCGAACTGTGAGCGCCTGTTCTGAGTTAACCTTTGAAGTTAGTCCATGTTTGTAAAGTATATATTTTTAGAAACCTCAGGAGGAGGAGAATCCGCTAAAACCATCATATCCGGTCTATATCCGGTTACAGGACACTAAACCGATAAAAATGGTTCAGATTTGGAAAGAAAATACTAATAGATTCATACTCTAGTATATTGGTCCTTGGCCCAAAACATTTCCGAAAATCCGGTCACATCCGGTCCATGTCCGATAACCGGATGTCTAGGTCACAAACACTGTACAGAAGGATGGGTTGGTCGTACAGTTTCGTACAGGTCGTTCAGATTTTTGGATTGTTTGATCGAAATTAGTCTGTTTGCAAACATTTGTCCGATCTGGTGCTCGGAATCTCGGATAAAAATGTTCCTTTTTGGCACAATGAATGTTTGGGAGGTCACTTCCATTTTACCGATGTCAAAGCAATCGAATATCCGGTCCATTTCCGGTTGTGAACTTGGAAATTTGAGATTTCATGGGCAAATATCTCCGTATTCGGTTGGCCCGGAAGTCAAATTATTTCATTAAAATGTTATTTTGTTTATTCCTAATAAGTATCAACAAGACAAGACAGACAATACAAGACAAGTTATTTACTTGAAGAAGGAAGTAACATAATTCAAAACAATAAAATGTTTATTAGTACAAAGTCACAAGTTTCCGGTTTAACATTTAGACAAAAGAAATAAAATCAACCCGTTTTTAAAACGCTATGATTAAAAAATTACAGCAGATATGAAGTAATTAGTTTCAAAGTAAGTAAAGAAGTAAGTAGAGCAGCACAGGTTCTGTCAGCAAGAATGTTTAGATCTTTTCAAACTCGAGATACTCAGATGCTACTTAAATTATACAAAACGTTTGCTAGACCGTTAGTGGAATATGACACACTAGTTTGGTCACCGTATCTATTGAAAAATATTGATAAAGTGGAGCGTGCTCAACGGGATTTCACAAAACGCTTGCCGGGAATGAACAATCTTTCATACGTAGATCGTTTGGAGGCCTTGGACTAGCTAGTTTAGAATATCGAAGATTGGTTAATGGCGCAATCTTGTGCTACAAAATTGTGAAAAATGATATTGATATGGACTTTTCTGACTATTTTCAGTACTGTCCTGATGGGGGTACAAGAGGACATAGGCTAAGATCGAAAGCTTTGCATAGGCCAAATTTGTTGTAACACAAAATTATTTCACTTGGAGAGTAGTTAATCTTTGGAACTCACTACCAGAAGAAGCTGTAAACGCAACCACAGTTAGTAGTTTTCAGAATCAACTTGAAAATTTGAACCTGAGAAATTTTCTTAAAGGGCGGGAACTTAGATGACCAGTGCTGGTCCTTTCCTGTCCTTCTATGTGTATGTGTATTATGTATTTGTTCCCTTATATATATTTTGTATTTATACTAACAAATGTCAGTATTAGTGAGTTTACTGTAAGTTTATATTAAACTTGTGACTTTGTACTAATAAACATTTTATTGTTTTGAATTATGTTACTTCCTTCTTCAAGTAAATAACTTGTCTTGTATTGTCTGTCTTGTCTTGTTGATACTTATTAGGAATAAACAAAATAACATTTTAATGAAATAATTTGACTTCCGGGCCAACCGAATACGTAGATATTTGCCCATGAAATTTCAAATCTCCAAGTTCACAACCGGAAATGGACCGGATATTCGATTGCTTTAACACCTTTAAAATGGAAGTGACCTCTCAAACATTCATTGTGCCAAAAGGGAACATTTTTATCCAAGATTCCGAGCACCAGACCGGAAAAACCATTTTTCCGGTTTTTTTCGCGATTTTCGTCCAAACCGACCAAAAGCAGACTAATTGCAAACAGACTAATTTCGACCCAAGAAATGCAAAAATCTAATCAGCGAAACTGTACGACCAACCCATCCTGCTGTACAGTTTTTGTGACCTAGACATTCGGTTACCGGACATGGACCGGATCTGACCGGATTTTCAGAAATGTTTTGGGCCAAGGACCAATATACTAGAGTATGAATCAATTAGTATTTTCTTTCCGAATCTGAAGCGTTTTTATCGATTTAGTATCCGGTAGCCGGATATAGACCGGATATGATGGTTTTAGCGGATTCTCCTCCTCCTGAGGTTTCTAAAAATATATACTTTACAAACATGGACTAACTTCAAAGGTTAACTCAGGACAGGCGCTCACAGTTTGGTTCCAAGATTTTTTGGTCAGACTTTCGTTCAACCCATTCACAAATAAGATCGAGTTATGTTTAACTCATTTAACCCGTTCATGAAAAGACCTTTAGAAAAGCTCCAGAAGAAATTACATGAATCACGTTTGTATATGATAAATTCAAAGACTTTTTGTAAAGAAATTCTAATGGTGACCGTGAGAAAACATAGATACCGTCTTTTCCACTAGACGACATGCAGAACTCACTACAGCGCGACAACGACAGGTAGACCGGCCTTACGAGGAAGGGAAAACTGTATATTCCTTATCAGTTTTGCTAAAAATGACATTTTTTCAAAACTAACAACTTTTTAACATTTTCTAAGTTTCAAGAATCGTTTTAAATCACCGTTTCTGGAAAACTTTTTGGGGTTTAAATGTCAAATGTTAAATGTTTATCTCCACCGACCATGACTAAAACTTACGTCTACGCGCACTCGTAGCACCTTTTTATGTTTACAAAAAATCTTAATTGTTACTTTATTTGTTCATTTGGATATAAGCGAATCGGAAGAATTCTTTGAGGAAGACTATAAACTTGTGTTGCTTCATTTCGGTGACTCCCAATATTTGGACGAAAAATTTCTGAAAAAGTAAGTCTCTCAACGGGAACAGTTCCAGCTTACGAATGTGAATATTCCTTCACAAGTTTATGTCGCACTTAAGAATTCAAATCAAATAAAAAAATATGTGTCCTCCTTTCGCAATACTGTAATTATGATAGTTTCATTTCCTGTCTTTTTCTTACCTTATCTGCTTCCCCATTGTTCAACAAAATATTTAATGTGATGTCTAAAACTATTATTTAAAATTGATTTTGCCTAATTTAATTACAGAAAAGTTGTCAAATTTATCAACAAACACGTGCTTAAATTTACGACTGGTCTAGCCAACGATGACTTCACATGCTCTCCAATGGGAAAATCTGAAGGCAATTTCTGTCTCACTTTCAAAGATCAATCTGTGAAAGATCGTATTCAAAGAAACGCTCAAGTATGTTATTCTATATTCGTATTCCGTGTCCATGTAAGACTTTGTTAGGACTACTAGAGCCCAACACTCCCAATGCCAAGTCCCTATTCATGAAATGCGATCAGGTGATAAAAACAATGTCCATAAGAACCTATCCATACCTGAACGGTAGGTCTAAGTTCACTGACCCTTGTGGAAGCAATTTTTCTTAGGCGTACGTTTGAAAGTAATTTTTCGTAGAGTTTGCAGTTTTGTAACAAAAAACAGCGATTTTGTAACAAAAACAACATTTTTTGGACGTTTTTAGTAAAAAAATAGTGATTTTATGTGAAAAATTCCGGCGATGCCGGAAACACTTTGGAAGCCGAGAGGAGGAGTTCCTCCTTTTCTCCCCTTGCCCAACTGTATCCTATGCGCACATATCTACTTCCAATCAGCTGCTAAATGGCTTCACAACCTAACGCCATTCGGCAATAGCATCTGCAGTCAGTCTTCAGAGCAGAAGCTTTGCCGTTCCTCACCACAGGTTTCATCACTAAATGCTGCTTTATGAGGAGAAATTATAAAACAACGTCAATACAGCACGGCTTATAATACTTCGAAAATGAACTTGAATGTCTTAAATATACAATAAAACTCGTATACCTGGTGGCTCAAAGATTCTGCTGCTTTTCCGGTTCATTCGCTAAAGGGTGGAGGAGGCACAAAACAGATGCCCCAGTTTCCGCTTGATTAATTGTCAGGCCTTCTGGCTGACTGAAAGCTGAATTTATTTGTAGGACGGGGAAGCAGGAGCTGAGTAATACAATATATGAACGTATGAAAACGGGGAAAGACCATGCAGATTTTTAAAATTATTCTTGTTGAAATAAAACTGGTTGAAAATTATTTTATGGCATTTCCAGGAAATTATCACTGCAAACTTTTGGAATGTGTAAAATGTGTAATGTTGCCATAGGTCGTTTGTCTGCTTTCTCCCTGGTCTAGGCTGGTTTTCGTGTTAATTATTGCCTCGGGCAAGCATTAACCAACTTTTAATTTCTATTGTTTTCTACCGGTTCGCCCTTCTACCGTTTTTCCACCGTTTCTTCATTCGTCCATTTGTTTTATTTGAAGTCGACCTTCAGGAAATATTCATTGGAACTGAAACATTAAATATGTCATCTTCTTAGCCCATTAAGGATTTTGTGGGGAAGGTGACCTCGCAAAACTAGTTTTGCATCAAAAAACATATTTTTGTAGATTAAGCCTCACAGAATATATTTTGTGAGGTTTGAGCCTCACCGAATAACTGAGAATTATCAGGTTATCTTCCGAGTTAGCCTTGAGGTTAGCTTAACACCGAGCTAAACTTCATTGGTGCAGTCCGGTGAATATCTTCCGACAATTCCATTAATTATCGGAATCCGTAATAAGTTAATTTCTCATTGTTTTTGAATATAAATTTTAATTTCCCCATTGCTGGGCCGAGCAGAAACATTCTCGGGCCGGTAGAGACGAAAGTTTCACGGACCGGGCCGGCTTCAAAATTCAGGACCTTGAAGGTGTCTAGTGAAAGCCTCCTCTTTTGCTCAAGGTGCAAGCACCCTCAAAAGTTTCATGGCGCACTCAACTTTTTGACCAGGCATTTTGTTGCATAACAGAATCGCTTACATTTTATAGCGGCATTATCTACAGGTTAAGTGAAAATATGTTGCATTGTCAAACTTAGCTATTGATATCAGAAAATTTATTTCTGCAACTGTTCACTTTTAGAATCTATCGGAGTATAACCACACGCGCAAATCTAATGGAAAGGACGCAATTTACATAAAGCAGTTTTTTCCTCAGGATAAGTATCACCGGAAGTTCGGCCAAAAGGTATATACTTAATACTATCACTTAATTACGTGGTATATGAGGGTTGTAATGCAAGACTAGTCGTTTAACGGAAAACACAGTTTCTGTTTTGACGTTTTATTTCTATTTCTAAAACATAAATAAATGTATAATAGTGACCCAAAAATACAGTGCCGCTTATTTGGTAGTAGTTTTGAGTTGTTTTAATTAAAGGTAATACAGTGGTTCCGTTGAAAATTTTCAGTGTGAAAGCCTCGGTCAAAGTGGCTATTTCATAAAGTTTAAAGTTTTTATTAGTTTGCTAATAAAACATTTTTAATTTCTTCATCTCTCCTGAGTAAAATCTTAGGATTTCTAGTTTCCGGTTTAGTTTCAGTAAAATGAGGATGAGTACTAGTATTAGCTTTCTACGTAAAGCTAGTTTTAAAGCAAGAGTAAATGTTACTAGTCCTTCAGCCCCTGTTTATGTTTGTCATTATCAGATATCAAATGTGCGATCTCTATCAGTCTCAGAAAACATGCTTTGATTTCAGAAGATTAAATGTTACAAGTGTCAAGGATTTGGCCATATTGCGAAGACGTGTCGAAACTAACAGCAGACTCAAGTGGACAGTGGAAAGTTTGGAATTGTTACAATTAGAGTAAACTAACGTTTTATGGACAATAAAACATATGTCTATTTTTAGACATTTAGACGCACTTGCCATGAATTTGTACTTGTACTTGGGCCTTCGTCATCGCAGGATCTGCAACATGAATTGCTCCGCTTCCAATCTAGCATTTTCTATTACCCTTCTCCGTTGATCCCTGTTGCTAGCCAAATCCTGAATCACCTGTTCCCAGGGGTACCTTGCATGCCTGTAAGGGGTAACGATACCAGCCAGATCCTGCTCCACGACGTTTCGCCACGACAGTGCCGGTCGGACAGGTGGTTTCTTCCAATCCAATGGGACGGGGGAAAACAGGTTTTCCGAGTCAGTCTTTTGAAGTCATTCGAGATGATGACCCAGCCACAGTAGCCGTAAAGATACGGCATCCAGCGTACAAGTCACAGTTTCTTATTCTCTCACGTAGTGTGAGGCCTAGCATAGATCGTAGACGGGGCCTCTCAAATACAACCAATCTCGATATATCCCGTTGTTTCACTGCCCAGGTCTCACTGGCGTATAATAGAATCGGCAGTACCATAGAGTCCAGGACGCGATGTTTCGTTCTGATCGATATTGCTCTCCGGGACCAAAGGCACTTGTATATCTGTCTAAATACTGTCGGAGTTTCACAAGTATCCGTGCCTTAAATTACTGAGTGCACGCTGGCCTGTGCTACAACCTACATTGGGACAATAAGGCAGCGTAGCCGGAAAAACAGTTAAACTAAACTGTAACTTTTATCATCAGATGTCTTTTCTCTTAAACGACATGAAGAAAACAGCATGTGCATGTTATTAAACTTTTCCAAGTTCCACCTCCTATTCCCCATTGACGGTGGC